>PVJI01003506.1:0-122797 GCA_004026765.1 Micronycteris hirsuta
AGAGAAGTCAAAGTGAGCTATGAAATGGAAAACTTGACTGCAGGTATCATTTCCTTTCCAGCTTCTGGCTTGAGTTTCCAGTCAAAGACCTAAACAATCACTGTGTCCCCCCCACCCCACCGTGGGGCCCACCCCGCTGATGCCTGTGGATTGTGATGATCCAAGAAAATAGCTGAAGATTCCCTGCACATACGTTGGTGGGGAAAATGCCTTAGGAAAACTTGGCTAAATAATATGTTCTACTTTTTTATTATAGAACTGGCTCTTTAACAGAGCAAGTATGTTTTCTGACTTCATAAGGAAACAAATCATAAAAGTTTGCAGGGAAGAAAAAGAGCTTGTCTGGTTCTCAATAATGAAAACACATATTTCTTGTGAGATATTATTTAAATGGGTTCTACCACAGTTGGCTGGTTCAGAAATGATTGGCAATGAAGATATACATGCAATTAGAGAAAATAAGCTTTTTGTTTGTGTCTAATTTACAGTGTGTGATTAGAAAAAATAAGCAAAGAATTATCTGAAAGAAAAAAAAATCCTGAATGATAATTAAGTCTACAAACTACAGATGGCAGCAAGAATTCAGATTTTGCACCTTTCTCTCATCCCCAAGGCAGACAGTGTGAGATAAAAAGTTTCAGGAACGAAGGTACTTAAGTTTTGACAGTTCTCAAGGTGACTTCAAATTAAATCTTCCCCTGAAAAAATTTAAAATTTCTTACATTAAAAAAGATAAACCATGACATAAATTCAGAGAAAAATATACAAATCATAAACCTGCAACTCAATGAATTACTAGACGGTGACCACCACCTAAGTCAAGAAATAGAGCACTAACTCCCTCTTACTTCTTTACAATAACTACTCACCCGATTTTTAATTCCGTAGATATCTCTGGCTTGGTTATTAAAGTTCAAATGAAGTCACAGAGAAAGTATTCTTATGTGCATGAGTTTTGTTTTGCTTTGTTTTGTTTTCACCTAATTTTGTGTTTGGGAGATTTACCTGTGTTGTTATTATAACTGTAGATAATTTTTCACTGCTGTATAATATTCCATTGCATGCATATACCACAGCTTGTTTGTTTATTTAATATTGACGGACAACTGGGCCTTAGACAAGTCTCTTGCTGCGCATGTGCAGGAATACTTGTTGCGAGTAGTTTGCTATGTCATAACATTTGCATTTGTTCGGCCATGACGGATAATGCACAGTTGTCCAGTGTGGTCCTACCCGAGCGTGAGAGTGTTCCCACTGCTCCACACTTGATACTACGGTTCTGTTCAAGTTTACCTAGTCTGGAGGCCCTGCAGAGGTATCTCATCATGCTTGTAATTTGTATTTCCCTGACTGTTAATGAGTTCAGATGTTTACTGGTCATTTTTTGATATCTCTCTTTGTGAAGTGACTATTTATATCTCTTGCCTCTCTCCTTTAAAACACAAACGTAGATTGTCTCTCTTTTTTATGAATTTATAAGAATTCTTTATACAGTCTCTATAAAAACATATTGTTATTTTATGTGTAGCAATTTTCTTCCCCCACACTGTAGTTTACTTTCTCACTCTCTCTCAGCACTGTTTTCTAAAGAACAAAAATCTTAGTTTTAAAGTAATTTAATTAGCTAGACTTTTTCTTTACATTAGTGGTTTTATATCCTGTTTAAAGAAATCTCTTCCTGTCTCAAAATTATGAAAATATTCTCCTATATTATCCTTTCATAATTAAATCTAAATGCATCCGGAATTGATTTTGTATGGGTGTAGGATTCAAATTTCCTTTTTAACATAAAGATATCCAACGAACTCAGTATGATTGATTGAAGAGACTATCTCTTTCCCACTGGTCTGTAGTGCTGCATTAGTCATAAATGAAATGTGGGTTAGTCTCAATTACTCTGGTTTACATGTCGTCAATACCAGAACTGTAGACCGCCTCAATTTGTTCTTCTTCACGTACTATTGACTCTGTTTTTCATGTTTTTTAAGAACCAACTCATCAATTTATAAACATATGTACTCACCTTACAAACATATATGCTTACCATCTTCTGGGATTTTGATTCTGAATGCACTGAATATATAGATTTGGGGAGAATTGACATTTTTTTATGATTGATGTTTTTATTCTATTGCATATGATACTTTTAAAATGTATTTCCTAACTGTGGCTAGTATATATAAATATAACTGATTCTTCGTATTGATGTTGCATTCATCAAAATTCTTAAAATCACTTATTCACTCTAATGATTTATCTTTTAGATGTCTACATATGCAATCATATAATCTGAAAATTGTGATGGTCTTCTTTCTTCCTTTCCACTCTTTATGACTTGTTTTATTCTCTTTCCTTATTGCCTTAATGTGGACTCTCAGAACAATGTTAAATAAAAGCATTGAATCCCAAAAAATTAAGAAATAAATTTTTAAAAATAATAACTCAGAAAAAAAGGTGCTGACAGTTAATATCTGTTCCTCATTGTCATCTCAGGAGGAAAACTCAGCATTTCATCAAATGTGATATGTACTCTAGTTTTGTAGTAAATATTCTTTATCAGAATAGTAAATATTCCTTCTATTGCTAGTTGCTAAGATGTTTGTGGCCATTTTCTAATAGCCTTCTTTGTGAAGTGACTGTTTACAGCTCCTGATACTCCTGGATATTGATCTTTTCTTAAATGCTTTTTCTGTACTTATAAGTGAATGTAGTTATTTTATTCTGCTAATGTAGTAAAATACATTGATTAATATTCAAGGTATAAATGAACTTTGTGCTTTGGAATAAACAATACTAGGCCACAATGTATTATTTTTTATATCATGGAATTTGGACAGCTAAATTATAGGATATCTTTAATCTACATTCATAACTGGTATTGGCTTATAATTTTCTTTTCTTATCATGTCTTAAGTAGTATCAAACTTATAATGGCTTTATAAAACAGTTTGAGAAGTATTTGTTGTTGTTTTATTCTGTCCTTTATAAGAGTTTGTGTAAGATTTAAGTTATTCATGTTCCAGAAGTTTTCTTTTGTGGATTTTTAAACTACAGATATAGTTGTAATCTGTTAAGATATTCTATTTATTCTGTGTCAGCTTTGGTAAATGGTATCTTATCTAAATATCAAATATATTAGCATGAAGTTCATTATAATATCCTCTTAAATATGTTGAATATCTATAAGACCTGTTCCTTCTCTCATTTTTACTTATCAGTCTCACTGAATGTTGATCAATTTTATTATTTTGAAAATGTTGGCTCTGAGCTTTGTTGACCTTTTCTTTTTAATAATTGTTTTCAAATTTATTTATTTCTGATCTCAGCATTAGCATTTCCTTCCTTCTCTTTACTATGATTTTAATTTGATGGAGTCTTATTAGCTTCTTAAGATAGAAATTTTTTGTTGCTCTTTAGCAGAAATTTATCTTTCTCTGGCTTTATTTTTTGAGATTTTTCTCTTTAAATCTGGTTTTCAGCAGTTTTACCGAATAGTACTTATGTATGGATTTCATTTTATTTATTCTTTTGGGGGTGCCTCTTCAATATGTCTTGATATTTTTTTATCAGTTTTATAAAACTCAGCTATTATCTCTTCAAAAATTTATTTTGCTCTATTCTTTCATCTCAATTTTACAATTTTAGTAATGAATATATTAAATGCTTTTAGTATATCCCATACATCTACTACTTTGTATTATTTTATTTTCTATTCTTTTTCTCTCTGTACTGCAGTCTACTTATTTTACCTTAATTTATCTTCGAGTTCACTAATTCACTTATCAACTCTGATTACTCTGCAATTAAGTCTCTCCATTGAGATTAATTTCTGTTTTTCAATTTTAGTTTAAAAATTTTTTTTGTTCTGTTTATAGTTTCCTGTACTCTGCCAAAATTCTCTATCTTTTAATTTCTTTCTCTGATTTTTCAAACATGGTTATTTTAAGGTTTGGGTCTGTGTCTATCATCTGGATGCCCTATGAGTCATTTTCTACTGTCTGTTGTTTTCTTGTGATTTGGGGTCACGTTCTGTTCATATGGCTGGTTGTTTTGACTAGGATGGTTGATGTTACATAGGAAAAATTAGACAGCTATTTTGAGGCTCTGGATGTTATCATCCACCAGAGCTGATTATTAGGAATTTCAAATCACCATCATCTAGTCAGAGATTAGGATGATGGACTCCAGCTCCTGTGAGAACTGGTTTGTTTCTAGCTCATTCTTCTCCCTACCATACAGCCCTTTACAGCCCCAACTAAAGCTTTGGCATAATTTATTAGGACTTTTTCTCTTTGACACACCCTAGCATCCAATTTTTGCCCTTTATTCTATTGAATGCTCAAAACTTATTCCCGGTTTTCTAATATTTCTATCACCTTTGCTAGAATTGTAGGGTAACATTAGAGGGGAAAAAATATCTTGTCTCACCTCTCTGGGCTTTCTTACTCTCTCATATCTTGGCCTTCCACTTTCTTGGAAGGTTTCCTATACTTCCAACTAGGTACTTTAAAAAATATTTTGTTCTTTGTGCCTGCTTATGCTTATCAAAAATGTTATTCTGTAGTCCTATTTGTTTATTTTTCCTTTATTTTCCTTGCCTTAGGGGATATATTGGAAAAAATATTGATATGTGGGATATCTGAAATTTCCCTGCCTATGTTTCCCTCTATGATTTTTATGGTGTCACAACTTATATTTAAGTCTTTTACCCATTTTGAGTTTATTCTGTTTTATAATGTAAGTTGGCATGTACCAGTCCGGTACTCCATTTATTGAAGAGGCTATCTTTACTCCATTATATGCTCATGTCCCCTTTATTAAATATTAATTGACTGTAGAGACTTGGGTTTATTTCTGGGTTCTCTATTCTGTTCCATTGATCTATGTGTCTGTTCTTATGCCAGGACCAGACTGTTTTGATTACAGTGGCCTTGTAGTATATTTTGATACAGGGTATTGTGATCCATCCTACTTTGTTCTTCTTTCTCAAGATTGTTAAGGAATTTGGGATCTTTTTTGGCTCTGTATAAATTTTTGAAATATTGGTTCTATATCTGTAAAATATGCCATTGGCATTTTATTAGGAATTGTGTTGAATCTATAGATTGCTTTTGGTAGTATGGACATTTTAATGATATTAATTAATCCAATCCATGAACACGTTACATGCTTCCATTTATTTGTATCTTCCTTAATTTCTTTCTTCAGTGTTCTATAGTTTTCCAAGTACAGGTCTTTTATCTCCTTCATTAAATTTACTCCTAGGTACCTTATTTTTCTTGCTGCTGTAGTAAATGGGATCAAGCTAAAAATCTTCTGCATGGCTAAAGAAACCATCATCAAAATGAAAAGGGAACTGACCGTATGGGAGAACATGTTTGCCAATGATACATTGGACAAGGGCTTGATGTCCAAAATACCTAAAGAACTCATACAACTCAACACTAAGAAGACAAACAATCCAATTTTAAAAATGGGCAAAGGATCTGAATAAAAGCTTCTCCAAGAACATACAGATGCCCCATAGACATGAGAAAATGCTCAATACCACTAGCCATCAGAGAGATGCAAACTAAAACCACAGTGAGATAGCACCTCACACCGTCAGAATGGGCATCATAAACAAATCAACAAACAACAAGTGCTGACGAGGTTGTGGAGAAAGGCAATCCTAGTGTACTGTTGGTGGGAATGCAGACTAGTGCAGCCACTGCGGAAACAGTATGGAACTTCCTCAGAAAACGAAAAATAGAACCGCCTTTTGATGCAGTGATACCACTGCTGGGAATATATCCTAACAATACTGAATCACCAATTCAAAATAATTTATGTTGCCCTATGTTCTTAGGAGTGCTATTTACAACAGCCAAGTGCTGGAAACAACCTAAGTGCCCATCAGTAAAGGAGTGGGTCAAAATCTGTGGTACATTTACACAATGGAATACTATGTAGCAGAAAGAAAGGAGGAACTCCTACCTTTTATGACCGATTGGATGGACCTGGAGAGCATTATGCTAAGTGAGATAAGCCAGGTGGTGATCTCACCTATAAGAGGAATATATTGAACAAAATAAACTAACAAAAAAAATAGAACCACAGGCATAGAAACATGGAACAGTGTGAAAGTGACCAGGGGGGAGAGGGAGCAGGATAATGGTGGAAAGAAGGGGAAGGGACTAGACAAAGAACATGTATGAATGACCAATGGACATGGACAACAGTGTGGGAATTGACTTTGGAAGCAGGAGGTGGGATGGGTAGAGGAAGGCAAAGGGGGAAAAGTTGGGACAACTATAATAGAGTAACAATAAAAATTATTAAAAATGTTGTCCTAAACTACTAATCTGGACCCTATAGAAGCCAGAAGCATGTTAGGCAAATGCAAATCTAATATTTTATATAAATATATCATGTCAACAGCAGGATACCCAGGCCCTGTGTCCCAAGGTATTGCCCCCCTAAATGAGTTTTGTCGCTGCAGCAACTCTGAGAGAGAAAATGCAATGTGAGAGAGTTAGAACCCATGCCAAGTAAGTCTTAGGGAATGACTGCCCTTCCAAAAAAGTTGTTATTTTTCTACTTACCTTTAGGCTTTGAGTAATTTAATGCTGCTATTCATCACAATGAACAACACATCAAACCAACACAGGCAACTAAAGGTGTTTGAAAACTCTTGTATTTAATATCCCTCTTAAACCAATTTTAACTTTGCAAGACAAAAGTCAGGCAGAATATGGTCCTAACACAGACTAGAAAAACACAAATATTCAAAATCTGTTTCAAAAACTAGCTCTCCTCCACTTCCATTGCGGTGAGGGTGGCATCCACAAACATTCTGTTCAGTCGGGCATCATGGGAATGAGAGCTTAGTAGAGTCATGTCAAATAACGTGCTGCCCAAGGATGTCCTTACTTCTGGGTCTTTTCCTTCAGCAGATGCTGTTAAGCTCACGTCCAAATACACGGCCCATAGGGCTCCAGAGTCTCACATACATTGGACATTGACTCATAGAGGCAGGACCATAGACATGTATAAACTCGGAGTTGAAATTCATTTTAATGAATCTCCAGTTAGTTCTTATCAGATGCATCTAATTCAGCTTCTGTTTGAATAGTCCCGTAAGGAAAACATCATCACAGACCTGAAACCCACATTTTTGAAGGACTCTAAGTAGTAGGATAGTCTTTCATTTTACACCAATATTTGCCCACATTAACTTCCACTTCATAGCCCCTGCATTTATGCAGCCTGGTCTGCCACCTTCTCTGTCTGATGACTCTCTCATGGCTTGACTCATCCCTGCCAGTCTGGGTCTTCAATTTCCAAAACACAGACTCATGGGGGCAGAATTTATTGTCTATTTCACTCACTGCCATATCCCGAATGTCTAGAACAGTGCTGGACATATTGTAGGTACTCAGTAAATACTTTGCATGTATAAGTAACAAAATGTCATTTGTTGCCATGCCCATTACGTTTGTCAATAGCACAATATACCAAAACTTTCAATACCTTGCAGGGAGTTCAATCTCAAATTAAATTTTATCCAGTTTCTTCCAAAAACCTCATTGACATAATTTGTATTTAAAGGATAAAGGACACACTAGTCATTTATTTCTCCTCTGAATTTACCCAGTTCTCTCCCAGTATAAATTGAGCAGCAAAAAGCTACTATAAAGATTAAATTTAAAAAGGTACTATATCGACAAAAGAAAAAAGCAAGAAAAACATAACCAGAGACATTGAAATTAACAACAGTCTGACAGTGGCCAGAGGGGAGGGGGGAGGGGACAATGGGGAGAAGGGTCTTCAGGAACCACTATAGAGGACACATGGACAGAACCAAGGGGGAGGAGGGAGGCAGGGAAGGGAGGTGGGGGTGGAGGGAGTAGGGGGAGGGGAGGGGAGAGGATGCAGACAGCTGTAATTGAAAAACAATAAAGTAATTATTTTAAAAAAATATACTATATTATTTTTTATGCCCCATACAAATGTCTTCCCAGAACAAGAATTAACATAATACCATCTGCTTGTAAGTAGATTTGGAATACGGAATGGTCACAGGAAAATAAGAAAACATACAGGAAAATGTATTTAAAAGTTGTAAAATTGCCAATTGAGAGATTTTCAGTTAAGTGGTTAATTGTAGACAAACCCACAAAATAAATTTCTGTTAGAATAATTTGCTAAAAATTTTTAACTTGCCTACAAAAATAACGTGCTTCGTTTATCAAAGAATAAACATTACATAAGCCATTATGTTTTGATTTGTTTGCTTGCTTGCCTGGCTGCCAAAGAATCCAGAGCATATGTCCATGTTTAAGTGTATAAATCATTATTAGTATAATTTCTGGTGTAAATATCCACATGGTATTTCACATACAAAACTCCTGACGTTTTACTCTTATTTTAAAGATCCCTTTGTATGTCTGTCTCTATCATTAGTCTTCCTGCCCTTCCCCAAACCAGCTCACTAACATCTCAGTAAATAACAACTCTGTTCCCCCTTGACTTCTCTGTCTTTCATTCCTCACGTAAAATCCCCCAGCAAACACTGCTTTATCTACCTTCAAAATACCTTCTGGATCCAACCACTTTCTTCCCACCTCCATCTAACGACTTAGATCTAAGGTGCCATTGTGACTCACCTCGATCTTTGCAGTAGCAAAGACCTGACCGGTCTCCCCGCTTCACTCCCGCTCCCCTGTACCCACGCTCCACACAGTAGTCTGTTAAAATACGCATCGTGAAATGTCACACTCCTCCACTCGACTTTCTAATGGCTACCCATTGTTCTTAGAATAATATTGTATTATGCTCCGAACAGCCTTGTACCATCCGGTACCTGGATATTACTCGGACTTGTTTCTGGAAACTCCTCCCATCGATCACTCCCTTCTGGCCACACGACCTCCTCTGGTTTCTGTAAAATCTCAAGCGCACTGCACCATGGTGCCTTCCCCTCTGTCTTCCTCTGCCTGTCACATTCAACTGCTAAATATTTGCTTGGTTCTACCCACTGCTTGTTTCCTTCGGGTCTGTGTTCAGATGTCACCTCTCCTAAGACAGCGAGCTTTCCTGACTGCTGTCTTCAAGCTAGCACATCGGTAGTTCTCCCGTCTTCCTGCTTTAGTTGTATGTGAAGGATTCTATCATATATTTGTTTGTTCATTGGTTGGTTTCCTGTCCACCTAAATAAACAGTAAGCTCCAGGAGTCAAGGGGGTTCATGCTTTGTTTGCTGCTTCAACACAGCCCCCCAAAATTCAAACTAAACACTGCTCAAGTATAAAATTATCCAGCAACATGAAATCCAGTGACTTTTCTTGGCTCCCATTGTCTTGACTTCTCTCCCTACATGACAATGCAATGCCTCCTTCTCAGGAACCCCCCCCCTCCTCTATCTTGGGCTGCCCTCACCTCCCTCCATCCTTCCCTTCAGGACTCTTTATGGCAGACACTGATACACTGATAAATGACTCCCAATGTCCCCTTTCTCTCCTTTTTTCATATTAACGAAACTTCCAACTTTTAATTGATCACTCAGGTCTCTTATTATTACCCAATCAAAGCACTACATTTGCCAGCCTCCCCTGTAGACTCCCAAGTTTGAGTCAATCAGAAATACGTGAAAAGTGAAAGTTCCTGGAAGCAAATATGTGTGCCTTTCCTGCTCCCAGGAACTCAGATGTGATGGCCAGAGCTGTGGCAACTGTTTTAGACCATGAAGACAAAGAAGGTTCACTCCTTTCTGATAAACAGCTGTGACCTGGAAAGATTCCGGGGCACTGTTTTGTGGAGCCACCATTCTAGACTCAGACTAACAACCATCAGCCCTTTCCTATGTCATGAGAGAGACATAACTTCTATTTTGTTTAAGCAATTTTTTTCCCAACTGATACACCTCTCTGCACACTTAAAGCAATAGCATGCATCTTCCACAGAATGACTCTCAACTTACTTGGTCCATCCCTGGACTCTCTCCTGAGTTGCAGGCTTGCATATCCTGAACCCATGACCTAGAATTTAAGTCAAAGCTCAACCCATCATCTTCACCCTCACCGAGCAGTCTTCTGAGATGCCAGCACTTCTCTAAATAATGTCAAAAAATCCTAACCAACACCATACTAGCTGGCCAAGCCCAGCTGCTCTTGTTGCTTACATGGTTCAAATGCAGACATGCCTAAAATGGTGAATGGAAAACTCTTTCAAGGATTGTAGATAAACAATTTACTCCCATAGATAATCTTCCTGTATCCAAAAACTGAGCTTACAGCATCAGTGGAGTTAGGGGAAGACAGGAGTTTCAGAAACAGTGGAGTCTATGCGAAGCTGAAGCTGTATCAGGCCAACAGGGTAGATTCCAGTATTTATTCTTCATAAGCCAACATTGAAACATGATTTGCTTTGCAGAGCAACCAAGACTTAAAATGGACTATTACAAATGCTCCCAAAAAAGCTTGGGAAATATGCTTGAAATTAGTGCTGGCTGGAGGCCCGTGGGCTTTATAATCCCCTAAGCTTATTTGTAAGGTTGTTTTAGGTACCATGATAGACTAGACAAAGTGGATTCCTTGCTCTACCTTTGCCACACTTTTCACCCCTCAGGCACCTACAAGCCTGTGTTCCTATTGCCTCCTTGCTGAAAATGTCACCATGGGGCACCCTTCCTCAGGGTCAGTCTTCACAGGTGGCCAGGAGGTCACCAAAGGCTGGACTCTGCTCACCTCCTCCCTGCCCCATCACTGAGTCTGTCTCAGCGCCACTCCTCTGTACCTCCCCCAAGTCAAAACCAACATGACGATCTCAGTAGGGTTCACCGGGAATAAACAGATTCTTCAGATCTTACCTTTGCTTTCAGACAGCATTTGTACCTTTTACCATGGCCTTCTGGAGACAATGTTCTCTGCCTTTCACACCTGACTCAAGCAACAAACACAAAATTGGGCAGCCTGGGGACAAGAGGAACACGAGTCAGGATAGTCAAGATAATCGCTGGAGCTGGCAGGGTCTCATCAACTCTCTCAGGAGAAGAGTCTCCGTAAACCCCCAGACTGAGGTGTAAAGGAAGCTATTCTAATCGGTGACCGCAACCAAAAGTGAAGACTGAGATGACAATAACGGCAGCAGTGCTACCGCCTCATCTCCGGGGAGCAGGAGTGCTGCCTGGACCCGACCTCCCAGACCAGCTGCTTCCATGAGCCCTCTGGAAACAATGCGTGCTAAACGCATTGCGGCGCAGGCACCAGGGCTTCCCCGACTCCTACGCCCTTACGCCACCTGGGTCTAAAGGACCCGATAGCATTGATTTTGCACACTCCAGGGGGTCTCTGCCTTGTCCCCCATAAACAAATCCATAAAACGATGGAGTTCCGAATCCTGAGTGCCCTGTCTGAATTTTTACCTGCATAATACATCAACCACCCAAACATAAACTAATAAATCCTATTAAGAATTTTCTAGACATCCGGATGAGGGAAAGATGAATTTAAGAGTAATTTTTTTTTTGCTACTTAGCATTTCTCAAGACTACTATAAATTATCCAAACCTCCTGTACTAATAGGCTTTCTTCAAATTTTATGAGCTCCCAATATGGCCTTTCAAGTTCCTATCAAAGAAGTTAACTCCTGAGAGGTAAAAAATTTGTGAGAAGTTTTTAAAAGTACAATATGGTAGCTTAAAGGTGTTTGTGTTTCCATACACTGTTGAAGAACAAAAATTGCTAATAAAAATATTCAATATATATTTTTCTTTAAGAGACTTAACCGATATTAATAGGGAGCAAATTCTGACAACAGTTTTAACACAAAGAATAAGAAAGATATGGTGCTTTCCCCTCCAGAGCGCGGATCTATTCTACAGGTTGCTGTTGTGTTGTTTTGACACTGCTCAGTAATTTTTTATATTGACTTTGGGAATAGTTTCCATCAAATCTACAGACATGCAAATGATGGGAAAAATATTTTAAGGCGTAAGTATAAGCACTTCGCTCAAATGGCTACCAGTAATTTTTGGCCCATCTACGATATTTACCCAGGAGATCCTGGCAGACATGGGAAAAATTCATCTTTTAATAATATCCTGGTAGACATGGGAAAAATTCATCTTTTAATAAATCTAAAAAACATGTAAAATGTTCATGTAGAAAGGCCCAAGATTCTGATAAGAAAATATGAGGAGATCTTTGTGTAAACAGTTTTGGTGGAAATCCAGAGGTGCTATGGGTGGAAAGATATGGATGGAATGCTTGAAATGCTCTGGTTAGTACTTTTGTAGATTCCAGCTAATGTACATTTGCCTGAGGGGTTTATATTTATATTAAATATCAGTATAAACCTAAACAATTTTCTCCTGGAAGCCCAGATGTGAAAAGTTCCTCTGCCAAGAGCCCCTGGAAAGACCAAATTCATTGAATTACAAGGAAGTTCTTCAACTGCTTCCTCCCTCAGACCAAGTGACTTGGTCAGTTCTCTGTTCCAGGTGTAGTACTGGGGAAATGGGTCAATGAGCTGTGCTTGCAGCCTAAGTAATTACTCAAAATGATTTCTAAGTTCCAGCCTCCCTCATTGTCCACCAAAGGAGGCGAATTTAGAACTGTGCAAATGATCCAGGAAGACACAAACCAAAGCAGGGTTAGGTTCACTCATTTAAAGCATTGATCATTCGGGGAGCTTTTATGAAATCCATATATTTGCTCTCCTGTTCTTCGCCCAGAATCTCATTGCACCTGACATTTCAGTAGATTAAAAAGCCTCGAGGGATATTAAATGCTTATTCTAGCTGATATTTACCTCCCAAAAGTCAGAGCTCTGTTTATGCTTACTTATTGCTATATACTTAGTAATAGTCTTGTGAAAAGCAGTGGAATCAGAAAAATATGACACTTAGTCAATGTTGAGTCAGGGACCCAGTAGCCCAGCTGCCCAGAGCTACCAAAACACAGCTGCTTGGCTTTGTGACACATGGTCAGCCAAAGGAAAGCACCAAGTCCATGAAGGTCTGATAATAGCCATGACCACTAGGGGTGGGCCGAGGGCACTTTGGTCCTGCTGGGTGGAGTGTGCTTGTTACCTGAGGCTCTGGAATCAAACGACCTGGGCTTTGAATCCTGGATAAGTGGCTTACCCTCTCTAAGGTTCAAGTTTTCCACTCAAAGGCATACCAGTGCTTACCTACAGAGTTATTCTGAAAGCTAAATGAGAAAATACATGCACAAAAGAAACCCTTAAACATGTTTATTATTGTGTGTGATATAATATAAAAATTTTATATAATTTTTTTCTGCTAGCCTTATAGAAACAATTCAGAAAAGCTGTATATAAAATAGTAGCACTTGCCTCAACTTCTGTGGTTCATGCCAAGGTGATGACCCATTCTCATTCCCGGCAGTTCGCTCAGCCTCACAGAGACAAAACATTCCACGTAAGGGCCTGTGGGTCTGAAATTTTACCTTATAAAAATATTTTCACTTCTATTTGCTCGTCCCAAAGGAAAAACTCCCCTCTGGTGGGATGAGGTTGATCCAGGAGACCATCAGTAGCTACCACTGCAGTCCAGACTCCGGTTCCCTGTAGACCGTGGCCAGTCACTTGCATCATGAACGCTGGTGGCCTATGGGCACCACGGTGGGAGTTGGAAGGACATCCATCGACAGCCATACGATTGGATCTGAATCGTTTGGGTAAATTATTAACCCAATACATCAGTAGATCATCATGCTTCCCCTATGTATTCCTAGAGACTATGTATGGCAATCTCTCAGGTAAAAGAGTATATCATGGAAAAGCCTTTGAAAATTGCAGTGCAACATTGATAATGTAAAAGCTTGTCGTCCAAACAATAAAGACTCAGAGAAAGAGGAGATTGGTTCAAGACCAAACCCATCTCTTAGCTATCATATTGTTTCCCTGTTTAACCCAGGTCATAATAAATGTAGTATGTCCTGCATTTGACAACATTTACGTGCAAACGTTGGATATCGTCACAGCTTGGATTAGTTTCTTAGGGCTGCCTTAATACATGGCTTAAAACAACGAGAATTCCCTTACACTCCTGGAAGCCAGAAGTCCCAGATCAAGGTCCTGACGGTGGTACACTCTCAATCAAAGACTCTGAAGGAGAATTCACGTTCTGCCTTTTCCAGCTCCTGTTGGCTCCAGGTATTCTTGGCTTACAGCCGTACCATTCTAAACACCGACGCCATGGTCACATCACCCCGTCTTCTGAGTTTCTCCTCTGGGTGTCTCTCATAAGGGCACTTGTCATTGGATATAGGGCCCACCCAGATAATTCAGGATGATCTCATCTCAAAATTCTTACCTTAATTAATCTGCAAAGACCCTTTTACCAAATAAGCTCATGTTCACACATTGCAGGGATTAGGACCTGAATACATCTTGTTTTTCAGAAAATATTAAGCTGCTTAGGTATCATCTTCATAACAACTGAAATGGCCACAATGCAGTCAGCTTTTACACTGTTACGTTGTTAAGGTCAGATGTAACCATGGTTCCCTTGCAGGAAAAAACAAACAGAAAACAAGTTCTGTCATGATAAAAATAAGTGAAGAGATATTAACGACAAGGCTGACATTAAAAAACACTGGAAAACAAAAGACTTTCTATGGGTTGCTGTATTAGTTTGCTAGCGTTATCATAACAAAGTACCACAGACTGTATGACTTACACAACAGAAATTTATTTTTCTCATACTTCTGGAAGCTAGAAGTCTGGGATCAAGGTGTTGGCAAGGCCAGTCTCTTCGGAGGCCTCTCTCCTTGGCTTGTAGATGGCCACCTTCTCCCTGTGTGTTTCCTGGTCTTCTCTCCACCTGCACCCGTCCAAATTTCTTCTTCTTACAAGGACACCTGTCATATGTAATTGGGGCTCATTCTGATGACATCATTTTAGCTTCATTCACTCTATAAGACCCCATCTCCACGTATAGTCATGTTCTGAGGTATTGCGGGTGAGGGCTTTAACATACAGATTTGGGGGGAACACGGTTCATCCAATAACAGTCAGCAAACTTTTTCTTAAAGGGCCAGCTTTGCAGGCCATTTGGCCCCTGTCACAACTACTCAAAGCCACCATTGTCGTTTGAAAGCAGCCAGAGATGATTCACACACATGTGTGTGGCTGTGTGCCAACAGAACAAGCAACACAAAAATGAGGGGGTGAGGTTCAAGAAACAAACATAAGTGAGTGGCCTTCTAGCTGTAGTGCTTCACCGCTCAGGTGGGACTTCTGGGTCAGGGATGCTGAGCTCCCAGGCACAGGTGCTTCATGGGAACCATGGGGGCACACCAGTATGGCTTTATTGGGTTTTTCTTTTTTAGAAATATTTGTATTTTTATTGTGGTACAAACTTGTAGCATGTATTATAAATCACTATCTTCACTAGTTTTAAGTGTGTAGCCAATTAGCTTTGTAGGTAGGAGATTTCTAGAACTTTTACATTTCACAAAGTGGAGATTCTGGACCCATTAAACAGCTCTCCAGGTGCTCCTCCCTCAAATCCTGATGACCACCATTCCATTCTGCGTCTGTGAATTTGACTACATGTACATAAGTAGAATCATGCAGTCTTTTTGTGTAACTGGTTCATTTCACTAAGCATACTGCCCTCAAGTTTCATCCATGTTATAGCACGTGACACGATGTCCGTATTTTTTAAGACTGAATAATATTCCACTGTATGTATAGGCCAAGTTTTCTTCATCCACTCATCTTCGATGGACACTTAGGTTATTTCTACCCCCGGGCTAGTGTGATTAATGCTGCGATGAACACTGGTGTGCAAATATCCCTTTAAGATTTTGTTTTCGACAACTTGGATATATTCCAGGAAGTGCTGCTTTTTGGATACCTTTGATTTTTACCAGCAAGAGAAAGATGTTAGTTTGAAACAATTGTTTTAGAGGGTTGCTTCCGTCCACTCTTGAGTAATGACTGTGTGGCGTCGGTGAGATGCAAGGCTGGGAAACAGAGAGAAGGCAAAGCAGGAAGCAGACAAAGAGAAGCATCCTGATGGAAACCCATTTCCTCCCGACTCCTAGATACCCATTAACATGAACAGCTTTTAGATGCGGAGCAAATTTACCTCTTAAGTAGAAAAACATCGTCTTAGGGAAAACAAGAGACTATGAAGGAACTGGATTTCTAGGTCCTTTTTAATTGAGCTTGAAATTGTGCATATGGGCCTAATTTAATTTTCCAAGGTCTTTTGGGGATCTTTACCATCATTAAACTGGAGCTAAGTATATGCAAGTTGGAGAAGAAGATAAGACCTTCCACTGGCTGGATGAAAAACTGGAATAAATAGACCCCCAGTCAGCCATGGTAAGCAGTGTAAGGTATGTGAGCAGTCCTCATATAATAACCATGGAAAGTCTGCTAACCAAGGGCCTAGTGATGTTGCCTCTGAATCCAGTAGTGGTGAGGGAGCAATGAGAATCGCTGTTTTTTATTACGATCACGGCTCCCATAAAAAAATCCAGAAGAGCAAGAGGCTCAGGAATGGTGGGATCAAGCTCTCAGAAGTCATCAGATCTCCATCTCTCTCAGCATCTCTTAGAGAAGTTTGGCCATATGACAAGTACCATGGCCACTAATAACCCAGCACACACTTAGCAATTCCACCCGAACAGCAGCATCCTCCAATGGCTCTTAGCATAAAAGTCCCAGTGACAGCTCCAGTTAGTATACTTGGGCCATGTGTCTGTCCCCAAACCTACCACTGGGACAAGGGCCAGTGGAGAAAACAAGAGTTCTGTTTTAGAAAATGGATGAAGAAATATCGACTAACAGAAAACAAAGAAGCTTCAATGTTTCATTGAGAGGGTAAGGCGGGCTGGTCTCTGTGGCCTCCTTCAGCTCAGACCTTGCTTTCCGAGGGAAACAGCTCGCCATCAAAGTCCTCGGCCACCGTTACTGTATCTGTACAGGTTTACAGCGTCCACTGGGTGATAAAGAATAAGAGTCGGTTGCCGGTTGGAGGAAGAGGATTTCCTTAAGTGGAAGTCACTGGCTTGTTGCACCATACACCGTTTTTCTTTTCGTTGACAGCTACAATTTCATAAGCTAGAGTGCAGCAACATGGGGGTGGACAGGGGTGATAAGAAAAAGTCTCTGCGAGGAGGTGACATTAATGTTGAGACCTGTGTAAAAAAGGGAGAGTCACACCATGATCTAGGGGAAGAGCCTCTCACATTCAGAAGTGGCAGGTGCAAAGTCTGAGATGGCCCTGGTGTACTCGGTGCCAGAAGGAAGGCAAATGCCTGGACCACCAGTCCAAGGACACCATGCTGGGTCTCACAGGGTACCGCCTGACCTGATTCCCTTCCTCTCTGACCTTCCATCTTGACACCCTACCCTGAACCCCGTACTCGAGCCGCTCTTGCCTCCTGCTGTGCACTCCTGACACTCCAGGCCTGCTTCAGCCTCAGTACCGCTTGCTGGCTCCTCTCTCCGGACTGTTCTTCTGTTTATATTGGCCTGCCCAACTCTCTTTCCCCTTCAAGTTTTTGCTCAATTTTCACCTTTTAACAAGGCCTACCTTACCTGCCCTATTCACAACTCTATCACTCTCTCTCTCCCATCAGCTCACCCACACACACCCAGTAGCCTGTGTCTACTTTATTTTTTTCCTTCCCACTTAGCTTCTTCCAATATGCTATGGACTTACATATTATATTTATTGTTCACTGCCTCTTCCTCCCACAGCATATAAGCTCTGTGAGAGATTTTTTTTGTTCACTGATGTATCCCAAGTGTCCAGGACTGTGTCTATTCAAATATATATCGTTTGCACGTAAGAGTGGAGAAGAAAGAAAGATTTGTCTTCTCAGTCCTATTTTCTTCCTCTGAAGATACAGTATCTACCTTTGTCCTGCGGCCCCGCATCTGCCTCCAAGTCTCTGAAGTCTGGTATGTATTTTAGAGCCTCATGCCCTGAATATTAGGCTTGAATATAACTGCAGAATATTGCCCTGAGAAGAGGTCAAATCCCATTGTAACCACTTTCAGGGACCGTCTATTTCTTTCACTGCCCAGACTTGTAATATACAGAGGCTACTGGAAAGAAGCAGGCCCTTGCCAAGGATGGAAATACATCTGTTGGTGGGAGTGTTGAGCTAAGATGTTTCATTGTAATCATGTTGATTGTGAGAGGATTTGAAAAAGTTTTCTTTTAAATAAAAAAAAATTATTTTGGGGTAACGATTCCTAACATCATAGCACCTGGCACAGATCTCAGCATCTGTCAAAATGTATACAAAATCTAAGTTTACAAAGAAGCCATAGCTGTGTTTATTCCTTCTTACAGCTCCATGTGGCTTATCTTTGACTTTTCCTAACTTACAGGATATGTATTCCCTAGAGAAACTGGACATTTTTATCTGCCCAACACATCAATGGGGTTCAGTAAATTGGACTGAATTTACTGCATTATAATAATGAAGATACTTCATTATTATGAAATTTAATGTTAAGATGAACCTTTATAACATTATACCCAAAAAATTTCCTGAGGAGGCTAAAAAAAGAAATTCTACAAAAAGCTGTATGTGTGTTGGTGTTGGGGCAGAGATTAGCATAAAGCAGTTATGAAGGCTTACCTCCGTGTATATGTTGATCATGGGGAGGGAGAAAGCCGGAAAACAGATTCTCATGATCCTTAAGGGCCAGAAGAAAATGCAGGCACACTGGCATCCTCATTCTCCAAACTGGAAACATCTGTGCTGTCCAAGTTCTCACTTTTCCCATAGTCAAAGGGGCAGCTCCTGAAACCGGGCTGCTTCTAAAGTGTATGCGGCTTTTTGGAATAATAATAATGCAGGGTGTCTTGAATTTAGGCGATCCTAAGTATCTTTGACTTTTTGGGGATATGGAACTAATTGGGGTGACCCCAGCTCTTTTGGTTGTAGAAATGGAATAAAAATATAAATACATTATTTTGTTTAAAATACATCACCATAAATGTTTATTTTGTATACTTTTAAGAAAGAAAAAAATACCTGCTAATGAAATCATGACCAATGTTTCCACATTACTTAGGATATTTACTTTATATTTGTAGGAATAAATGTTTATTATAAGTTATTCTTGTGCTCATATGTGTGTGTAAGGGAAATAAATTGGTTAAGGTATTCCTAAAATTTCTTCCTACTCAGAGCTCAATCTTCTGAATAAATTCTGAACTCAGACTTCGGCTGCCACCACACTCTCAAAGAGTGCACTACTTTCTCTGGATTTTCTGCCAGCCCTGTGATATCTATCCCCAAAGTTTTGTTGTTGGTACTTTCTTCATCTTATCAAGGTGTCAAATGAAAGTTTTCAGACAATAGCTAGAATTCAGGTCTTCGGTCAAATGGCCTATTAACAGATGTTTAACAGCAGATTCCGGGGACTGCACACGACACCTCGCCCCACCTGGAGTTACTACCACCTTTGCTCACACGCAAGTCAGGGAAACAATATCTCTTGATTGATAGCAATTGTAAGACACTATAAAATGCATCCTGATTTCAAAGATGTTGAATGATTTTTTAGACGTGTATTTTTGCATTAAAATAATAATTCTTCTACCATTCCCCACTATCCCGACCACTAAAATGGCAAGATAGGCATAAAGATCCCCAAAAGAATGTCACCTCCCTTTGCGCTGCTTCTCTATAAAGTCCACATGCTAGGAGATATTTACTGAATTTTTAAAATTTAAATAACCCAGCATGGCCATATTCACACAAGTGCACACTTTATGTTATACAAATGAATACCAACACTCTGGGCTCTGCTTTCTCAAAACTGCAGGTCTCAAAAATACTTGCATTCATTTTCTGAACCATCTGTGTTGATGAAAACTATGTAAAAATGAAGGAGTAATGAAAGAACTTAAAAAGCGTTACAAAATAATGAAAGTTTTAGCCCCTGATGCTTCTATTAACCAAATTATAATGAATTTCAACTGCAGCTCAAAATTTTTAGTAACTTAGTCACTTCTGAACTATTTCAGAAGTAGATGGAAACAAGTATTAAATACATTAAAAGGCTTATTAAGTTTCTTCAGAACATTCCTCAAAAGTTTAACATTTTATTTGGCACTACTAAAATCCAGTCTGCGTGTCTGTTAAAGGTGATCCGTTGTAAGAGATCCGTACTAACGTTTTCACCACAATTTTGACCTCAATTGAATTGGCAAATGAAATTTTTGTGCAAGAGATATTACCCAAATGGAAAATTTTTTTAGCCCTGAAGTGTTGTATCACTTATTGGAGCCTTGGAAACAAATGGAAAATATTTACCAGCCCATAATTTTTAGTAGCCTGCCTTTCCCAAACGTGTAGGCACATAATAAATGCAATAAAACCCATATTCCTTTCCACTCAGCCTGGCACAAGATGTACTTGCATGTAGATGGGCAATAATATTCAAGGATTTCCTCCCTTACACACGTTCTAAATTATAAACAGAACCAAGTATCAAACAGAACAGCAGCACCACCCGAGTGTGGAGGAGGACTCGGCAGATTCAAAGCTGGTGCTTACTTTCAAACTCCCGTAGGTGCCATCATCCTCGTGTTCATCCTTCCACACCCTCGCGGTGAGTGAAGAATGGTTTGTTTGCTTTTTGTTTGCTGCCGTTGCTCACAGGGAGGGCGGATGAGCCGTAATGTTACCATGCCATTAACCAAACAACGAAGAAATATTGGACTTGCCCAGAAAAAGGAACTCAGGTGAGCCACCTGCAGCCCTACAGCCATCTGACTGAGTCCTCTGGATGGCCATGTGGTACATGGCAGGGTGGAGCTTGTCTGTCCCCCCCGCCCCCCGTTCTGTAGGACATCACCACAGGAAACAGGGGAGAGAAGGCGGTGGCCAGCCCTTGTGTCCCCTTGTGGTCCCCCTCCCCTGCTTCCCCATCTGTGTCTCTTGTGTTCAAAAGGAGAGGAAGGCACATTAAAGAGATAGAGGAAACTGTTACTTAACTATTTTTGAATACACATTTTTTTATTCCTAAAAAAAAATTACCAAGCCTAATAAATCCACAAATACCTCCACATATTAAATTTTTACAGGACATATATTAGAGTTACAGGACACAATATTAGACTCTAAAAATGTTGTGTGACAGTCTCCTCTTTCTTATAGGTGAAAATTTTAAAGTCTCTTAAACCACAGAAGCCCAGAGGAAAGCCAAGCTAAGGTTGGTCAGACTTCAAAGCTGTAGGTGACTAAAAGATCTTCACTTCTCTTATTCTGTGAGTAAGGAAATGAGGTCCGGAGGCTGAGTGTGGCCCAAGATGACGAAGCTGAGAACTGAAACCCAAAACAGGATCCGGGCTTCCACACCAGCACCCACCCTTTCACCGTAAATAATGAGTGACGGCAGAACCTCAGAGACACATGCGTAGCTGCTGACTCCAATTTCCTGAGGCCTAACTTGATTTACTTGGAAAAAGTCTAGAATTGAAATTCTCAGGACATTGGATGCCTACATACCAAGAGTCAGAATGCATCTGAATCAAATTATTCTTCACAAAGAATTCACATTAATCCCACACTCACTGGTAGCTCTCAAACTCATTACTGACATTAATTAGCAATCCCACACAATATTCCTTGGAGGTAAGATAAGCATTATTAACTTTGTAGAACAGATGAGGGACCCAGGGACGCATTTGATGTGTTTGTTGTCAAGGACCCCAGCTAACAAAACTTAGAAGGGCTTCAAACCTAATCACTTTTAGGAGAGTGCTGGTATAGTACTAATTTGTAAATTTGGCTTTCAGGTTATCTGGATGCCGGTATCCGTGTATTCTTGTTTTATTTTAATTTCCTAAAATTTTAGAATTTCAAGCGTCTCCTTTTATAGGTGAGAAAACTCAAACTAAGAGGAGTTAAATACTCCTACTTTGGGAAAACTGTTATTCTTCTTAATTTACAGGACTAGTATAAGATTCAAAAATCAATAGTATTGATACAGATGAAGGCGTACTTTCACACTATACTAAGACAGACTGAGTTACTTACTGCTGTGTTTAATCTGTTAAAGGGATTCTGGAAAAGCACAGTAAGCAATTTGAGTTAAAATTTTTACAATTTCTATTTTAAAAGACTAAGAGAGTAAAAAAGAGTGAAAAAATTTGTCCACAGCTAACTCTAGGCTAATAGTTATGTCCAGCTCGTTACCTGCAAAGCCAGTTAGTCAACAGATACCTGTCCTTCACCTGCTGATGATGCCACAGTGTGGAGGGGCTGGTGATCTGGAAGGGAACCAGACATGCTGAGCCCTGCCTGCCTGGAGCGCTCACTTAAAGGTAAAAGAGATAATAAATTGGGAAATATGTTTTTATGAGCTGTTATTATCTCTAATCTTGACCATAAAACATCCAACCAAGATTTTCCACTCACCTATTATGTGCATTATTACCCTGTGCAATGTACCGGGAGTCCAGCAGCGTCTCCCACAAGTTCATTTAGGACGAGGCATTTTTTTAAAGTGTGGGGGTGGGAGGAGCTGGCTTGCATTGATGATAGGAACTCATGGTCACTGAGTATCACTATATCTCACATTATTTTATTTTACTGCTACAGTCCTACGAGGTAGATACTATGGGCACTGTTTTATAAATGTTAAAACCGAGGTAAAGAGAGATGAAATAACGCACCCGAGTGGCAGAGCAGGGATTCAAAACCAAGCCTGTGTGCCACCCGCATCCATGCCCATCCCCTGCTGCTGGGGAGTTGGTACTGCACTTTCTAATACTAATCTTGTTTTTTCCTTAAATATAGGATCATCATTTTCAATTTGTTAGTCTAGAAATACATCAAACCTTTTCCACAAATTTACAGAAATATTGACTGGTTGCCCTCAGAGTCTTGATAAAATCTAGAGAACTTGTCAACAGAACTGCTGTTCTGAATGTCCCAGGTTTTCCAGAGAGTCTGTAAGAAGTTTGTTTCTTCTTCTAGCTTGTCATTCCTTCAAAACCAAATCAGGTCCCAAACAATAACTCAGCTTTGATATTTCTAGAAGATAAGTAAAGAAGATATTAAGTGTATCTACCTTTAAATAACCATCTATAGTTAGAGTTCCCTTTCCTCAATGTGAGAGATGCAAATTTTTAGATAATTGCTCCCTTCTATTTGATAGTCTCTGATGATGTCTCCTACCAAATAATCTATGTAGCCGGAGCACTCTTAAAATAGCACAATTTCCATGACCCATGAAAGACATTGAATACTTATCTCCCAGTACACTTTCTTGGATAATGTTTCTCTAAAGCCTTTTTGGTATTCTAATATGAATAAGACAATAGTGGAAATGGGGATACAGAGAGAAAATGAGAGAGAGAGAGATAAAATGCCCATTATGTTAATTGCTCAAGAAACATGGATTTGGGGAGAAATCTTGAGTAAAATATTTCAGCAGAAAAATAAACAGACTGCCAAATTACACTTTTAATCTTCTTGGAGATACTCATTTGACCTTAACCAGGGCTAAATAATAGCTATTACATTTCTTATGAAATATAAATGAGAGTGTATAGGATACTGTCATATTAGAAAATGTATTATAAGAACCACTAGTTGAAGATCTAAACTCTAAATATGGCTTCTAATTTACAAAAAGTTCTTTTAAGAAAATACATAATGTTGTAACTCTTGAATCAACATTTCCACAAAAGCATAAGGACTTGAATTTGGAGATAGACACTAACAAACTGTGTCACATTGTCTCAGTTTATTCAGGCTGCTGTAACAACACACCATAGATCGGGTGGTGTAGAAGCATCAGGAATTTATTTCTCACGGTTCTGGAGGCTGACGGTCTGAGATCGGGATGCCAGTGTGGTGGCATGAAAACCCTCTTCTGGACTGAAGACTTCTAGCAGCAGCTCGCATTCACTGAGTGCTTCCTATGTGCCGGGCACTGTGCCCTGTATTTACCATGTATCGCCCCATTTGACCTTCACAACAGCCTCATGATACTGGCATTATTTTATTATCATTTTGGAGATACATAAAATGAGGCTCAGTAGACACTTGACAAAGATCAACTATTCTGTTCTCATGGAACGAGAATTTGATCCCAGGCTGCTTGACTCCAGAACCCTTTATTCTAACCAATGCGTTAAAGAAAACTTAAGAACAACAATCACACAACTTATATTTTAAAGATTTTATTTTTATTTATTTTTAGAGAGAAGGGAAGGGAGGGAGAAAGAGAGGGAGAGAAACAGCAATGTATGGTTGCCTCTCCCATGGCCCTCACAGGGACCTGGCCCGTAACCCAGGCATGTGCCCTAACTGGGAATCGAACCGGGACCACTTGGTTCCCAGCCCGCGCTCAATCCACTGAGCTACACCAGCCAGGGCATACAACTTGTATTTTAAACACTCTTGCACATAATGTTTATTTTTTTTATTTCTATCAAGTAGAAAACACAAAAAAATATCTATTCAAGTAAGTGCTTTCCATTTGGAGAAGCACTAATCAATAACAAAGAATAGGCTTTGTTCACGTGAATTCATATCAAAACTATTCATCAAAACAAAGGTTTAAGGTCATTTTGTTTGAAGTTCACCTTTCAATTAGTTAAAGATGAAAGTGTCCTCTAAGACAAATTTAGAATTCCTAGAACAGCCTGACCTTTAATATTTATGTCATCACACAAATGCACTTTGGTATCATTATCTTACTATCATTGTTATATTTTCATTTTTTACCCTTCTCTGTTCATTAATCAGGCAAACATCCTGTAAACAGCTAAATTTATACAGAAATATAAATAGAATAGAGCTCATTGATTCCCACCAAAATATCAAGAGATCCATGGGGAGAAAACGATGTTACAGAAACTTCAGCTTGGGAAGCAACTTTTCACAATTACTCCCATTTTATCTCAAATTATTATTTTTCCTTAGAAAGACTATGAAATTAAGAGCTTAAGAAAGATAAAGAGTTCCAGAGAACAGCAAATTGCTTCAGAATAGTCAACAATTAGGAACTTTTGAGATAAAATAGAAGGGATTATCTAATAGTAATAATTTTTTATTTGTTTTATTTTGTTTTTGAGTGTTTGACATGTGCTAAATTCTTTACATGTTTTATTCTTTTCTTGGTTTCCCCCAGAAGCAGGCTCTAAGGCAAAGATTCAAAGGCACATGTTTACTGCAAGGTGTAGAAGAAAACCAGAAAGAGGGTAGCTGAGACAAGGAAGAAGGGAATGCAGTCACTGAACAATACATTATTAAGCCATTTAGTAAGAGAAAAGAGCTTAAGCTTGCAGGAAAGGGCTAGAAAGCATTATGAAACATGTAACTCCCAGTTATCATGTCCGAGAGATAAAGGAGTCGTGGTATTTACATACCAACTGCCTCTGGTAATTATTTGTAAAACACTCCTTTGTCGTGAATTCCTTAGACTTTCAGAGTTTCCGTCTTCGATAACTTCAAAGAAAGCTTCATGCAGAGATGTAGACCAGACCATTGGAAGCTGACTTGCACGCATTAAATAGGGACTCAATAGCTTTAGGCAATGTACCTACACACCTGCTACAGACGATCTAGTTTAATTTCTTGCCAGAATCCCAATCACTCTATGAGTTTGAT
The DNA here is from genome assembly GCA_004026765.1 of Micronycteris hirsuta. Taxonomy (NCBI): domain Eukaryota; kingdom Metazoa; phylum Chordata; class Mammalia; order Chiroptera; family Phyllostomidae; genus Micronycteris; species Micronycteris hirsuta. The sequence goes on from PVJI01003506.1 coordinate 25,616, forward strand.
GGTATTTTTATCCGCATTCTGAAGATGAGGACATCGAGGCCCAGAGGTGTTGAGTAACTTGATTGTAGCCACATAGCACTAAGGGGAAGAGCTTGCTGCAAAGTAGGTGCTCTGCCTCCAAAGCCTATAACCTCACATATCACTCTTTACAGTCTTCCAAAAGTCATTGTCGAAGAAGATATGTCTGTGTCCTGTTTTCTCCAGCCAAGGAGATCTGGTAGAAATTCACTTTTGACACCTTCCGTCATAAAAGTGCTGGGTATTTTTATCTCTAGCACAACTTATGGCATTTAGTATGGACTGAACAAATGATGAATGAGCGAATGAATGGACTCTATAAGATTGCCCATAAATATCTGTCTACATAATCCTTATTTCTAAAGAATTCTACTAGATTTCAGTTTAAAAGAAGGTCACAAAAATTGCACCATTTGGCCATACTTTGTTGACCACTGCTCCCCTACACAAGACCACAGGTTTCTACAAGGACCCCCATGGATTACTAAAAGCCTCAAGAAAATATCTCACATGGACTCCCACACCGTTCCAGTCACAGACTGTGACAGCCACCACCTTTCCTCTTGTCCGTCCGTCCCTTCTCTGCTGAATCCTCCACAACTACCAGGTGCCATTGCTTCTTCCAGACATTTCCTGTGCTTCCCCGGGTATTTCCACCACTAACAGTCAGCAGCCCCACAGTGCAGTGTTGGTGTGAGAGCAGGAGACGACAGCAGTACCGCTTTGTTTACTAGTGTCTTGTATGGAGCAGTTAGTGGGAACATTCTCTGGGTATTTACTCTCAGTTTCCTCTTTCCCCAGGACCTACACAGGAGTCCATAGACTATTGGGCCTGAAGGGAAGATACCAGGCAGGTCCTATGACGACTGAGGATCTGTGCCAAACTTGGCTGCTTGCCCCTCCTTAGCATGAATCCTTCCCCGAGGCCTTCCTGTCTTTGCAGATTTAGCGATGCTCAACCAGCCAGTCTGGCCTCATCTAACCCCAATGTTACAATAATATTCCAGAGATACAGGCCCCCCTGTATCTCTGTTTATACTTGGTAGAATTCATAAGGTTAATGTTTTATGCATGATTACATATTCAGCACTGTATAGAAGGTTGGGAATACCATTTAATAGTGTTATTGTTGGCTAATATCATCTTCAGTCAGTCCCTAACCTTCTAACTTACCATTCACTAGATCTACAAATATATTCAAAGTATGTGCATAATAAAAAATAAATTGTTAATTTAAAAAATCTACTTTTAAAATTTGCCTAAAACCTACATCAAGGAATCTGGCAAATCCACAGAATTCGCTTTCCTAACCTAATGATATGATGCCTGAGCATTCTAATGAAAGACAGGAGAGGAGTTACACCCGAGTCCCTAGTCTCAAGGATGAAATTTCAAGGCTTGAGGCAAATATGTGACAGTGACATTTTGAGCAGAAGAACTTCCCCTGACATTTCTCAAATGTGCAGCTAAACCTCAACTCCAACTATAAGTGAAGCTGAACATAAATGAAGAGTCTTATCTTAAATGTTGACCTTTTCAAGTCAAATGACAATGTGCTCTTTTGAGTGGTAATCTTTACATGCAAAAAATTAAACAACATTCACAAAAAGTTTTCAGTTTTAGAAAGACTAGTCTCCCATAAAGTGTGTCTAGATGGGTGAATACAAATATAATTGCATTTAGTTTTTAATTCATCTCTGGGAAAAAAGCAGTAAAAATAATGAAGCAAATTGAAGGCAAGTGCTATTTTACAAATGCAAATCAAATCCCTATCATATTGTGCACATAAAACCTGTATCACTCCGTGTTGTGAGAAAAGTGAAGTTTTAAATTATAGCACAAGTTTAATCCAGTGCCCACAAGACTAACATACAGTTAAAATCATCAAAAAAAAATTTTTTTAAATCTTTGAAATCAGTAAGAATCTTATGGTCACTATTGGACAGGAAGCAACTGTGATGGAATCATCACCACCTGTAGGTACATCACACATTACAGTTCAGAGGATAGTTCTGGGGACAATGACAAAGCACCCTTTTCAGAAGTACTGTTATCACCCACACTCATGCTGGCAAAGAGTCAAGTTCAGACTCCCACAACTCGGAACTGAAAAGTGATTCCAAATAGTACGGCAGTGGGTGTGAAATTTTAGGTGTGCCTTCACTAATTTATTTTGCTTATATTCAATATTTTCCTTTCTGTGTACAAAATAATTACTGTATGTCATAAAAACCTACATTTAAATTAGTCTAAAAGTACCATTTTATTGTTTGAATTAAAAAGTGTAAAGTGATAACAAATCATTATATCATAATTTGACAGTGCTTTTTCCTTTTTTTTTTCCTAATTTTGTCCCCATTCCTCTGCCCCCTCCCCCTTTGGCCACCATCATCTTACTTTCCATGTGTCACATAAGACACATCACACGAGAGTGATGTTTCTGACAATGAATGGCATTGTAGGTTCAGTGAAACACTATACTGTACTTTAAATAATCTTATGTGATGTCGTTCTTGAAATGACTCAAAGCTACATGAAGTAACTGAGTCAATTAGCAATCCATTGGTTGCCAGCCCAAATTAATGCTCTTAAATGCATAACAGAACTCAAACTCAAAACTGGTTAGAACAATAGAAGAAATATAAAATTTCAAGTAACTCAAAAGTCCGAAAGGTGCCCGGGGCTTCCACTCATGTTTAATTTGGCTGTTAAAATAATGTGATTCCGAGGTCCGGTGCCCTCCCATCATTCTGCTGTGTCAGCTGTGGGGGGAGCATCATTCTTAAGCAGAGAAATGGCTGCAGTGATTCTGACTTTCTATCTTCACATGCACTAATCAAGGTGTGCCCCTCCAAAATTTACAGGTTGAAACCCTAAGCCGCAGTACCTCAGAATGTGACCATATTTGGAGATAGGGCCTTTAAATAGGTAATTAGGTAAAAATGAAGCCCTTATGAGGGCCTCTCGTTCAGTCTGACTGCTGTCCTTAAAAGGAGAGGAAATTTGTACACACAAAGAGACATCAGGATTGTGTGTGCACAGAGGAAAGACCATATGAAGACCCAGCAAGAAGGCAGCCATCTGCAAGGCAAGGAAAGAGACCTCAGGAGAAATAAACCTGCCAACACTTTGGTCTTGGCCTTTTGCCCTCCAGAACTGTGCGAAATAAATGTCTGTTGTTTAATCTCACAACCTGTGGTATTGTATTAGAGCTAACTCATACCCAAGGCAAAAGAGAGATTCTTGTAGCTGCTGCAGAAGGAAGGACTATCTTTTTCCCAACAACTACAGCAAATGTCTCCATCATGTTGTTGGCTCTGGCTAGTTAACAAAGGCATGGAATTGGTCTATTTGCTCTGGCTAATCAGGGTCCACTCTAGAGCAGGAGTAAAGTTGATTTCACCCGTCCTATAGCATCAGAATGCTTTCCCCTGGGTGGTTCCCCAGTGAAACTTGTACTGGACACCGTTCCCAGAAGAGGAGACATAGGTGCTGATCACAGAGACTTAGCAAGTCTGTGTCTCTTTCCAGGTTTGGATGAGTCAGCAGTGGTTTTTCAAGCCAAGTTTCCATTGTCTAGTATTTTCCATGCTTTCTACAGCCTCATCAGTATCGGGGAGCATCCTCTAGGTCCTTCCCCAGTTTAAGAAAGCTTTCTCCATGAAGGAAAAAGCTTTCTCCTCCTTAGAAGGAGCCAAGCTTGTGAATGGAGAAAGGAGGACTGTTTTCCCTAGCAACACCTACAATTGTTTAAAAGAAAAAAAAAAAACATATGAAATATTGGAAAGAAAAACAGTAACCTCATCCATAGATCACAATTACATTTGTTGTTCCCCCTCTTCCAAAAGCTCCAAACCATGACATAGGACACGAAACATTTTAAAAATTGCCATGTCAGGAAGTAATGTTCATGAGTGGTCTTTTATGTTTTCTGCACTCTCCTTTCTTTCTATCAGTATGAGGGAGAATTAAGTGCTTTGGGAGAAGTGGGTGAGTGCATTCCTTTTGACTCACATGGCTCACAAAATCTTTTTGGAACAATTTTTGTGTCAAGTGGAACTTCTCATCAGACCCCTGTCCTGGCTCACTTACCAGGAAGACGTGTCCATTTCTACACACTGACCAGGGATGTTCCTGATGACAGCCTGGAGCTCTCGTAGTAGGAATTCTGAAAGAGCAATTCATCCCTTCTCTGCATACTTGGGTTGTCCAAAAACTGTCTCCAAATTACTCTTTCAGACCCTCCATTCTGAGCCTCACAGCTGCACATCCGAAGTGGTCTGGTCACGTTGTTTCCCTTTTGAGGAAAGCGACAGACCCTAAGTGCAGTGAGCCCCATCATTCCCCAGTGGCTTCCGTATTTCAAGGGTGTATGTAATCTAATCCATTCATCTCTAGTGAATAGAAGTTTTCTTACCACCGATTGCAGAGCTTTGAAACCAGGATGGAGTGTGGTCAGTTTCCATTTTCAATCACACTAATTTTTCTTTGAACACAACCATGAACTGTCTATCAAGGAAGTACCAGTAATGGGCATTTTCTCAGTCTCTCTGCCACCTCTAACCTCCCCTCAGCTCTTTGGAGACAAGCTGTGAATCCTTTTACTGCTATTAGAGGGAAAAAAATCAGTCATTGAGGAAATGGTAGGCATGGCATGCTGGAAATGCCCAATCCATACACCTACAAGATCCTTTGTGTTTTCTGCTGAATAGTTATCGACATTTTGGGTAGGGAGCAGTTTTTTCCTGTTAGCCAGGATAAACTCTATTTTCCCCTACCACTATAATAGCGTTGACATATAAAATAGCATGGAACAGTGCCGGAGGTCCACAAGAGAAACCTGGCCTTCTTCCACCCAGCTGGGCTCAGGTTCCTCACTGTAAAATGAGGGCATCCATTCTGGCTTTTGGTCCACCATGCAAATGTTTGTCAAGTTTTTGTTTCATGTCAGGCACTGTGCAAGGCACCCTGAGTGACCACACTGCTGACTTCAAGGAATGCACAACCCAATAAGATCAGGTAAGTAAACCTGGGATACAAAGGCATAAGGGCTGTGATTGAGGTTAGCATAGAGTACTAGGTCATAAACATCACATATATTAAAAGTCAGATTAGCCTATAAATAAACTTCATATATGCTATTGGCATCCTTACTTTAATTATAGATAATCCTAGTGTAGAATTCCAAGCTTGTTAAGACCATTGGTTAAGCACAACTATCTATTACCTTATTACTATACAAAATCAAACTTTTCAAAGCCAATTAAAATGTTAGAAAACATTATCAGAATTTACCAAAATAGAATGCTTATCAAATATAACTCAATATAACAAAATAGAATAATAATAATTATACTTTTAAAAACTGGAAATTATATCAGGTGTTATTTTTTAAACCATATGTAGGATCATTTTTATAGATTTATGTAAATTTCTAGACGAGTCCTTCTAGAACCATATTATAAAAGATACCAGTCTTTTTAACTATAATATTTTAATTGTAATACATTTTCAGTGAAATCCTGCTTTGCAAAAACATTTACTTAAAGACTTAGCCATTTAGTTCAGAAATCCAAATTCTGACGTGAATTAAATATGCATGCCCCTAGTTCTAAATTTTCATTCTGTACTAACTGTATTTAGCATTCAGAGCAAAGCAAACACACACACCCATTATATTCTTAGAGATTATGTACACAATAACTTTTGTAGTTTTATTTTGCTGTATTTTTGGTTACTATTAGTTTTTCAAATATAGATGCATGCCTCCACCCCTCTGCAAAAAAATCCACAAATTTAGGATAAATGATTTGACAGAAAAAAAAATCAGTTCAACTTTTCATCTTTCGAGAACTTGGGCTCTTACTATTATGTAATATTTTAAACTTTAAAAAAATAGTCCAATCTCTACCATAAGATGCTTACCAGTAACTTGAGGTATGGCTTCTTACCCCAAGTTAAATTTCTGTCTTTGAGCTTAATGTTCTGATGGGTGGAAAAAATAAGAAAAAAAAGAAAAATTGCTTTAAAACAGTTTGATGCATTTTTAGTCATTCAGTTTAGACATTTGGGGTTACCCTGTCTTCTAGCTAAAAAAAAAATAAACCATATTCTATCAAAAATCTTCAAATACAAAATAGTCATATTTCATTTTTTTACCATATGTATGCTTGTTTGGAAGGCACACTCCCAGAGGGATGGGTTTTGAAATTATACATTTGAGACACCCCAAGGTAGCTTTTTCTTTTCAAATTATAAAATCCCTTTATCTGTAAACCAATACAAATTAAAATGGAACTGCCTAAATTTCAGCTTCCACTCAATGTCTCTTGTTAAATGAAGATTCTTTGTTTAAAACAGCATAATTCTAGAATCTCAGAGTTCTTTGTATTCTAAATTTACTATGAAAGAGAGTTATAGTCAACCCTTCATATCTGTGGGCTCCACATCTCCAGATTCAACCAGCCACAAATCAAAGACGTTCAAAAAGCATTGCATTGTTGCTGACCTGTATTATGTAGCTAGGCCTAGGATGGTTGTGTCTTTACTGAACAAGTACAGACTTCTTCTGGTCATTATTTCCCAAACAATATAGTATAACAACTATTTTCAGAGCACTTGCACTGTATTAGGTATTGTAAGTAATCTAGAGATGACTTAAAGTGTATGGGAAAATGTACATAGATTATATGCAGATGCTATGCCGTGTTCAGTAAAGGACCTGAGCATCTGTGGATTTTGGTATCCATGGGCAGTCCTGGACCCAATCCCTCAAGGACACCAGTGGATGACTGTACTCCGATTTGATCTATTTCCAATCACTCAAATGACTGGAATGAGGAGGTGTTAATTTCAGGAAATGGACATTTTCTGGAAAATGTTAGTACATTTACTGTAGGTAGGAAGCCCTCGTGGTCGCTATTTCCAGAGGATCTCAGTACTCAGAGACCCCAGTGACGATGCTCTGAGAGTAGAACCTGATGCTGAGACAGTCTGCTCAGTGAGAAACCCAGTGCTCATGGGAGCTGGTTATGGGAGTAGTATTAAGTATAGAAGCAAATTACAGAATGTTCTGAGGTTTATTTGAGCATTCATTCTCCCAGTTGTCAATGCCGTGTGTGCGTGTGTGTTGTTCTTGCTACGGTTGCATTGCCATCCCATGGAGGAACTGGGGCATGCACCTTCCCTAAGACTGTGAGGGTTGGTCTTTAGCTCTTAGGGGGGTTTATGAATACCTGAGTGTTCTCTTCCACCTTAAGGTCTTTAGTGAGTATGTTTATAACTTCTCCTAAATATCTGTTGTTTTTTTTCTCATAACAGCCTTTTAAGTAGTATTGATTTTATCCCAAGTTACAGATGAGGAAGCTGAGGCACATATTCTTAATTAACTTTTCTACAGCCCTAGAAATGATAGTGATAAGCTTGCAAATCCAGAGAAACACCAGAGCCTATGCTCTTAAAAACTAACAATAAATCTTCCCCGGCTAGGTGGCGCAGTTGGTTGGAGGATCATCCCATAAACCAAAAGGTCACAGGTTTGATTCCCCTTCAGGAAACATACCTAGGTTCAGTCCCCAGTCAGGGCACATTTGGGAGGCAACTGATCAATGTGTCTCTCTCACATCAACGTTTTTCTCCCTCTCTCTCTCTCTTCCTTTCCCTCTCTCTAAAATCAATAAGCATGTCATTGGGTTAGAATAAAATATATACTAAAATTAAGATTAATTCTACACACTGAGTAGAGGAATAGTTCTTTGCACCCTGCTCTCAATATACAAAGGTCTGGAAAAAGTCCAGCCATTGTTAATATAACAAGAACAGTTTATGGGACACTGATGTAACCCACAGACAAGCAAAGTACACTAGAATGCACATGTGTGAACAATGATGACTTCACTGGACTAGTCAGTGGGGGCGGTAGATGCCATTAGAGCATGTGTACTGTGTGGCCATCACATTCAAAATGACTGAGCAAGTAGAGCAACAAATCTGCATTAAATTTTGCATTAAACTTGAACATTCCTCCGCTGAAACTATTTGAATGATTCAGAAGTCCCCAACTATGGGCGACTGGTGATTGGCAGCTTCATCACAACAATATAACCACTTATGCATCACGTCTCGTGCAGAGTTTTTTGGCAAAACATCAAATCACCCAGGTGACTCAGCCTCCCTACAACCCAGATCTGGTGCCCTGCGACTTCTAAAACTAAAATCACTTGGAAAGGGGAGATGTGAGACCATAGATGGGATTAAAGAAAATATGATTGAGCAGCTGATGGCAATTGGGAGAACTGTGTGAGGTCCCAAAGGGCCTACTTTGAAGGGGACTGAGACATCATTGTCCTATGTACAATGTTTCTTGTGTCTTGTATCTTCTTCAATAAATGTCTCTATTTTCAAATTACATGGCTGGATACCTTCTGGACAGACCTCGTATACCAGAATGTTTATCCTGTTCCCAGTACGTCCCAAGATACCCACCCTGTTTCCAGTACGTATCAGGACACTCATCTTATTCCCAGTATAACTCAGGATTCCAGGGCAGATAACAGAGGATCCTTCTCTAGAAAACCTGAATGTGCCTGGATAAAAGTCTCCTATAAAAGTACAAATTAACCAATAAATAACCCTGCAGTTCATTAGTTCTGCGCAAGTGCATAGAGCTGTAAATCAGTTTGGTAGGCCTGACACCTAATACAATCACATCACCAGATATTTGAGGAATGCATAAACATAAAGAAAAATATAAAGACCCAGAAAAAACAAAGCGAATACTCTAACTAGAAGAGAACTTCAAAAGTATGATTAATAGTCTCAGGGTGATAATACAAGATATCATATCTATAAAAAGAGGGTGCTATAAAAATAATGATTATACAAAACAATATGAAAAATATTCACAGCCCAGGAGAAGAAATAGCAAAAACAATAAACCAGCAAATCAAAAACACGAGAAAAATATAAATGGCTCATGGTGAGAGAAATAAGAATTAAAACCACTCTATACGATTCAACTTTACAGTCACTAACTTAGAGAAAATTTAAAAATCTGACAATATTGAGTGCTGACAAGGATGTAGAATGACAGACAGGAAGTCTGACAGTGGAAAAGTAAATTTTCAAATCATCTTTTAAAAGCAGTCTTGCCAAGCAGGAGGTAAGCATGGCCTGTGACTAGCAAGTCTACTCTTAGATATAAAACCCAGGAAAACTTGAGAACATGTACACAAAGAGTCTCATACAAGAATGTTCATGTTCACATTGTTAGAAATAGCAAAAAGAAAAAGAAAAATTGTAAACAGCCAAAATGTCCATCAAGAGGATTATGGATCAGTAATGAAAATGAATTAAGTGAGAGCTACCTATATCACCCTGAGTAAGCCTCAAAAACACAATTTTGAGCAAAAAAGTAAGCTAGGTTAAAATTGTTGAGATGCATTTATATAAAATGTTTAAGAGGATAAAACAATCCCTGAGCAGTGTTGCTCAGTTGGTTGGGCATCATCGTGCAGAGCAAAAGGTTGCCTGCCCTGTCGCAGATTCTGTCCTGCAGAATCCGTGGTGACCGTGATTGAATGCGTATAAATAAATCTCACACAGAAATACGCAGGAATAGAGAACCAGGACCACGCGACTCCTCCCTCATGGTCTGGGAGAGAGCCCCGAGCCTTGGGTCCAGGGGTTTTTATTGAAGATTTGGGGCACAGAGCATCAGAATGGTCTTCATTAACTATGCATAGATTTTAGATTCAGGTCTGGTGGTAGATGGACCAGGGAGATACATCAAAAGGAGAGATATGCAAATGGAAGGGCGCACGGAACATAAACACTGGCCAGAACACTGCCAGGAAGAGCCCAGGCATGTATTAGCATCAGCCCTTTGATCCAGGGAGGGGGCAGGTTTTTTTTATCAAGGGCAAGGTTTTATTTTAAATCTAAGAAATATGTTAGCCTGATTTTTCCACAGGAAATTCTGCTTCCACGAACATGGGTCCATGCATGCCGGCTTGTGCTATACACGTGAGAGACTTTGCTCCTTGGCACGTGTGAAAACACAGGGCTACGATTCCCCACTCGTGGAAATATGAATTCACCTTACTGTTCAATTCTAAGTCACGGCACATGACTAGACTGTGGGCTTGGTCCCCACTTGGGGCTCATTGGAGAAGCAACCAATCAATGTGTCTCTCGCACATTGATGTTTCCCTCTCTCTCTTTCCCCCTCCTTCCCCCTCTCTCTAAAATAAATGAATAAAACCTTTTAAAGAAAAGTATAAAATAACATGTAAGAGAAAATGTAAATGCAGTGATAAATACCAATAGATTTACCTCCAGAAAGGAAAAGATGGCACTTTAATTGGGAAATTGTTTACAATGAACTTCAGCTCTCTTTGTAATAATTTTTTTAATTGGTGATATGTGTTATTCATGAAGTTTTTCTCTACACTCCTTTGTACGTTTGAGAGAAATTTTAAAATAAACCATTGCAAAATAAAAAATTCCTGGAAACTAAAAGATATAGTAAACAAAATTTTAAATGAAATAGAAAGATTGGAATATGAGGTAAAGAAAATCTCCCAAAAAGAGAGATGATGCCAAAAACACGGAAGGATGTGGATCTTCAGAGTAAACAGGTTCAGTGAAGGACAGTAAGTGAGTGAAAAGATCCACGTGGAACACGTGGTTGTAAAGTTTCAATACCCTAAGGATGAAAAGAAAACTACTAAAATGTCTAGAAAACAAGGCCAGGCAACAAGAAATAACATTGTTATACAATTAAACTTCTCAATAGCAACACTACCTGCTGAAGGATAGGTGGGCTAGGCCTTCCAATGATTTTCAACGAACTTTCGTTCTGCAGCTGTTAATCAAATGTCAGAGTGGAATTGCAAAAAAAAAAAATTAAGTTGCATGGGAAATATTTAATAAAACTACGATCATATTTAAGAAGGTAAAATAATGTAACAAATATTGTCACAGAACTATAATGGTAAGATGTGGGCAAGTGAACTGGGTACATGAGAGGCTTAAATGGAGCTCAGTCCTTAGCCAACATAACAGAAATCTCCATATATAATGTCTGAAACTGAAAATTTGTAAAATAGAAAATGTAACCACTATATCAATTTGGAGGGAAATAAAAAATAATTAACTAAAAGGGGCGCAAACAGTTGCCTGTGCAGTGGGACTAACTGGCGGGCTGGACAAAAGTGAGGGAAAGGATTGCTAATTTTTTCACTATAAGTTTACTAGCATCACCTGATTATTTTATTTAACTGTATACAGATATCATTTTTATATAAATTAAATTTGACGTTATTAAACAAGAAGGCATATGAAGACATTTTTGCACAAAATTTTAAGGGGCTTACAAATAACCTAGAACACATTCCTAGACCATAAAGAGGACTCCAGGTCAAGGGCTCCAGGTGAAGGAGACGGTAAAAAGAGAGGAATTTAAAGAGACAGGATCCAGAACACAGGCAAAGGTCTGCTTTTGACAGGAAATGAGCATGGCTCCAATGACAACAAGTGAATATGGAGGCAGCTGAGATGGCAGAAGTCCAGAGAATTCTCATCTGAAGACAATGTTATGGAACAAGAGTAAAGAATGAGGGAATGGGGGTCTTGAGAGTACAAAAAGGAAACCTTAAAATGAGAATTGTCCTCTCTCTTCCGAAATCTGTTTTGTATTGACTGTCTTTTGTGCTGTGTTATAACCAGGGCCACAGTGAAGCAGGATGGTGGGGAGTGAGGCTTAAACCCCCACCATAATCTCTCTCCAAAGTTATCCCAAAGAATCATTCAAATAATTATCCGCAAATTAACCTGAAAGTGTTACTGTCTACACCTTCAAGGCAATGCTTCCAATGCCCCCCCCCCTTTCAAATAGACTGTTGCCCCTAAGCCCAACCTATTGAGAAATTTTGAGGATTCCACTGATGAATCTAACTGGAAATTGAACATGGGTCATCAAGAAAGGAATCTAATCTTTTGGAGCATTGAGGGTAATGCAGAGAGGCCCCTCTTTCCCAGCTTCTTCAGCACAACCATCTGCATCCTGCTGTCAACAGAACAGAGGTTCCAGCGGTGAGAAAGGAGCTAGCTGGGCAGCAGGGAAGGTCCCAGAGAACACCCCAGCGTGAGCTGAGAAAGTCCCTCTTTGCAGAAGGAGGACGGGTTACAATCAGTCAAGGAGCGATCTTCGCTAAGTATGAGGGAGCTATCCAGTGACACAGTGTCCCCGTAGGAAAAACCCCCAGTGCCTCCTTTCATTGAAAATTCTTTCCCCTCCCAGAGGAGAGGAAATGGAGTTCAGCGTGTTAACAAATCTTCTTGACACTGATTCAATTAGATAGGAAAATAGCTTCGTCATTGACCTTTGTCGTGATTCTCAGTGGAAATACTAGATGAATATAATGTCAACTGAATGGATTAGAAAATAAATGTGAAAATGAGGGACTCTCTTTTCCAGGTTACGCCATATTGAGGGTAGAAAACACCCCTTATTAAAATCTTTGTACCCCACGGTGTTACTAGTGAGAACCACTAGGGTGGGTAACTTTTCTTCCTGGGTGGCCAAAATGCCAAAACGCTTTGCAAGCTTGATTTCATGGCAGAATTGGCTGGCGACAAGTGTTGGAAGGACGGATGCTTTTTGAAAGTCACCGTCATGGCTGATGGAAATGCTTAAACATAATAAAAACAGTCCTTCCAAACGTTTACACATTAGGAAACCAAAACAGCGTCTACTGACTTCAGGATCCAGAGGTGGTCCTCCAGTGATCACTTTTGTGATTTCATTTCACAACCCTTCATCTTCCTGTTCTTGTTGTTGAGTCTTTTTTTAAAGAAATGAGTAATTTTAATCAGCAAAGTAAGAATGGAATGATTTCAATTCGAGGTCTTGCAAACTTGTTTTGAACATAAAAAGGCTAAGTGGAATTTCAAAGGCAGCAAGAGAAAGAATATAGGAACAGGTGAGTATGAACATTTCTTCCCATCACATTCTATCTGTAAATATTTGTTAGGCTCTCACCAAGTTCCAGTCACTCTATTAGGGATCGGGAATTGTGTGAGTTTCTAGGCAATTGGATAAACACTGAATGTATACCAGAAAATAGGCCAAAAGATCCACAGAATGATTTAGCAAATTGAAATTTCTTCATGTCTTTCTTTGCAGTTGCTCTATAGCCCTTAGCCATACCAAGTGAGCAGCTCGGAGACGTCACGGTAAAGAAAGCAACCGGACCCTTGGACGCTGATGAGTTCTGTCTCTGGACATTCCTCTGATCTGAATCTCAGTTTCCCCTGTGGTAAATTCCAAACTGTGGCATCGAACTCTTTTTAATGAAACTGGCTTTAATCACGTTCTCTGCGAAACATCAGCAAACCTCTACTTTCTGATGAGTATACAGTATGCCAGTCTCTCAGCACATTTCCTTGGTTATAAAACTGATCCTTGAAAAGAGCAGCTTGGGAACCCCAGGTGCTAGTTGTGACTCACTGCTGATTTCCTTCTCCAGCCATCCCTGTCACCTGATGAGAGCCAGAGTGCTCACTGCACCTGCTCTTTCTCAAGAGATTTGCCACCTTAATAAGGAGGAGTCAGGAGCTGGTCTGAGAGCAGCTGCTGGAGTATGGTTCTGGTGGGGCTTCTGGGACACTCAAGTTCTGGGTTTTGGAGTGACTGAATTCTAGTCTGACTTCTTGCTGGCTGTGTAAGTCAGCGTGGGTCACTTAACTCTCTGTCCTCATTCATGAACTGTGGATAACAATGCCCATCTCATAGGACTGCTCAGAAGACCCAATAAGTGAATGCATCTAAGGCACCTAGCACAGTGCTGAGCTCTGACAGTCTCCTTCCCTTTGATTCCCCACTCCTCCTTTCTCTGGAGACCAGAGCCCTCATCCCTATGAGTCACATGACCCAGCAGCCCACACCATCTTTGTCCTTTTAGGTCCTCATGTCTTGCTCTAGGAGCCAAAGTCAGTACCTTCCAGATTCTAGTCATTTCATTAACGAATTTATGGAGATAGGATTCACATACCAAACTCAACCATTCCGTGGTTTTCAGTGTACTCAGTGATATGTGCTACAATCAGAGTGGTTTTAAAATATTTATATCACTTCAAAAAGAAATGCTTTAGCAGTCACCCCCATTTCCTCCCAAGTCCCCTTGTCCTAGACAACAATAATTTACTTTCTATCTCTATAGATTTACCTCTTATGGACATTTCAAGTGAATGGAATCATAGAATGTGTTACTGGCTTCATTCACTTAACCATTTTCAAGATTCATTCAAGTTGTAGCATGTATTAATTTTAATTACAAATCATATTCCACTGTATGGATATATACGCATTTGGTTTACTCATTCAGCCGTTGATGACACTGAGCTGTTTCCACATTTTAGCTATTACAAACAATGCTACTCTGAACATTAATATACAAGATTTTGTGTGAGCGTATGTGTTCATTTCTCTCGGGTATACACTTAAGAATGGAATAGCTGAGTCATAATGATAACTCCAGGTTTAACCTTTTTAGGAACAGCCAGACTGTTTTCCAAAACAATGGCACTGTTTTACATTCCTATCAACAAAATATAAGTGCTCAAATTTCTCTGCATTCTTTCCAACAGTTTCTTATCATCTGTCTTTTTTATTATAGCCATTCTAGTGAGCGAAAAGTGGTATCTCATGTGGTTTTGATTTGTGCTTCTCCAATGAGTAATAACATTAACTATTTTTTCATGGATTTATTAACCATTTGTATAGATTCTTCAAATAAATATCTATTCAAATCCTTTACTCATTTTTGATTGGGTTTCTCTTCTTTCTATTATTGAATTGTAAGAGTTTTTATATATTCTAGATAGAAATTTCTTATTATATATGTATGATTTTCTAATTTTTTTCTTATTCTGGGAGTTGCCTTTTCACTTTTTTAAAAAGAAATTTATTGTATTTTTCCATTACCATTTAGCCCTTTATACTTCCCTCCCCTCTGCAGTCACCACATTGTTGTCCATGTCCATGAGTTCTTTTTCATTTTGCTCTATCCCTCCACCCCTTAACCTCCCCCCTCCAATAGCTGTCATCCTGCTCTCTATCGATGAGTCTGTCTCTATTTTGCTTGTTAGTTCAGTTTGTTCATTAGATTCCACATCTGACTGAAATTATATAGTATCTTTCTTTCTATGACTGGCTTATTTCACTCAGCATGACGTTCTCCAGGTTCATGCATGCTGTCATAAAGGGTATAATTTTCTTCTTTGTTACAGCCAAGTACTGTTCCATTGTGTAAATGTCCCATAGTTGTTTTACTCACTCATCTACTGATGGAGACTTGACTGCCTCCAAATCTTGGCAATGGTTAATAATGCTGCAATGAACATAGGGACGCTTATGTTCACTTGAATTCATGTTTCTAGATCCTTAGAGTATATTCCCAGAAGTGGGATCACTGGGTCAGAAAGCTGATCCATTTTTAATTTTTTGAGGTATCTCCATACTGATTCCACGGTGGCTGCACCAATCCGCGTTACCACCAACAGTGCAAAAAGGATTCCCCTTTCCCCACAGCCTCGCCAGCACTTGTTGTTTGTTGATATATTAATGATAGTCATTCTGACAGGTGTGAGTTGATATCTCATTGTGATTTTAATTTGTATTCCTCTGATGACTAGTGATGTTGATCATCTTTTTATATGTCTATTTGGCCATCTGTATGTCCTCTTTGAAAAAGTGTCGGTTCAGGTCCTTTGCCCACTTTTTAATTAAATTGTTTCCAATTTTTTAAATTGGATTATTTTAGTGTTGAGTTTTGTAAGTTCTTTATACATTTTGAGTATTAACCCCTTATTGGATGTATCAGCAAATATGCTCTCCCATTCTGTGGGTTGTCTTTTTATTTTGTTGACATTTTCCTTTGCCGTGCAAACACACTTTAGTTTGATATAGTCCCATTTGTTTATTTTTGTTTCCTTTGACTGGGGGAGATATCAGATAAAATTGTGCTGTGAGCTATGTCTGAGATTGTACTGCCTATGTTTTCTTCTAAGATTTATATGATTGAAGTCTTTAATCCATTTTGAATTTATTCATGTGTGTGGTATAAGAAGATGGTCTAGTTTCATTTTTCTACACATACATGTCCAATTTTCCCAACACCATTTATTGAATAAACTATCTTTATCTCATTGTATGAGCTTGCTTCCTTTGTTGAATATTAATTGGCTATAAAGATGTGGGTTTATTTCTGGGCTCCCTATTCTGTTTCATTGATCTATGTGTCTTTTTATGCCAGTATCATGCTGTTTTGATTACTATGGCATTATAATATAGTTTGATAGCATGATCCCTCCAATTCTTTTCATCTTTTTTGGGATCCTGTTACTATGCAGGGCCTTTTGGGTTCCATATAAAATGTTTGAAATATTTGTTCTAGTTCTGTGAAATACATCATTGGAATCTTAATAAGAATTGCATTGAATCTATAGATTGCTTTGGGTAGTATGAACATTTTATTCATGTTAATTCTTCCTCTCCATGAACACTGTATTTTCTGATATTTTCTAATATTTCTCTTATTCTGAAAGTTGCCTTTTCATTTTCTTGATGGTATCTTTTGAAGCACCAAAGTTTTTAATATAATGAAATCCAATTTATCTCTTTTTCTTTTGCTACTTTTACTTTTAGTGTCATATTTTAAGAGGTTTTGCCTAACCCAAGAACATGAAGATTTACCACTGTACTTTATTTTAGAGGGTTTTCTAGTTTAGCTCTTACATTTGGCCTATGATCTATCTTGAGTTAATTTTTGTGGATTGTTTAAGAAAGTCCAATTTTGTTATTTTGCATATAGATATCCAGTTATATCTCTATATATCAGATATATCATTTACTGAAAGATTATTTCCCCCTATTGAGTTTTCTTGGCACCCTTGTCAAAAATAAATTGACCAGAAATCTAAGAATGTATTTCCTTTGTTCTCCGTGTTCCATTGATCTCTTTGTTTAGCCTTAGGCCAGCAACACATTGTCTTGATCACTGTAGCTTTGTAGTGAGTTTTAAAATCACAGAGTGAGTCCTCCAACTTTTTTCTCTGTTTTTGAGATTGTTTTGGCTTCTGGTTTGCTTGCATTTCCAGATCAATTTTAGATCACTATGTAAAATTTTGTAAAAAAAAATCCAGATAGTATTTTGATAACAATTGTGTTAAATCTATTGATCAATTTGGAAAGTACTACCATCTTAACAATATTAAGTCTCTCAGTCTATGAATATAGGATATCAAGCTTCATTTATTTATCCTTCTTTAATTTATCTCAACAATGTTTTGTAGTTTTCACTGTATGAGTTTTTCACTTAGTATATTAAATTTATTCCTAGGTATGATATTCATTTAAATGTCACTGTAAATGAATTTGCTTTATTAATTTCATTTTTGGGGGTTGTTCATTGTCTAGTGTATGGAGATGCAATTGATTTTTTAAATGATTTTATTTATTTATTTTTAGAGAGAAGAGACAAAATGGAGAAAGAGAGGGAGAGAAACATCAATGTGTGAGAGAAACATTGATAGGTTTCATCTTGCATGCCCCTAACTGGGGACCTGGCCACAGCCTAGGCATATGCCCTGAGCAGACTCAAATAGGCAACTGTTTATTATACCAGACCATGCCCAACCCACTGAGGCACATCAGTCAGGGCACAATTGATTTTTAAATACCAATTTTATACTGTACAACCTTGTGGAACCAGTTTAGAAGTTGCAATTATTTTTAGTGGTTTTCTTAAGATTTGCTATACATAAAATAATGTCACCTGCAAATAGAAATAGTTTCATTTCTTCTTTTCTAATTTGTAACTTTTATGGTCAATTGTCCCGGCTAGAATCTGTAGTACAATGTTGAATAGAAGTGTTAGGAACGGGCATCCTTGTCTTGCTCCTGATCCTAGGGAGAAAGCATTCAGTCTTCTACCACTAAGTATAATGCTAGTTGTGGGTTATTATAGATGCTCTTTCGTAGAATGAGGAAGTTCCCTTTTTTTTCTAGTTTGCTCAATGTTTGTGTCATAAAGTTGTGTTTTTGGACTTTTACAAATGCTCTTCTGTATCTATTGAAATTATACTGTAGTTTTTGCCCTTTATTCTATTGAAACGGTGTATTACACTCATTGATCATCAAATGGTAAACCAATCTTGCATTTCTGAGATAAATCCTATGTGGTCATCATTTGGTTTCCCAGTATTAGGTTGAGATTCTTTTATTTGAATTTATTGGGGTGACATTGGTTAATAAAATTATATAGGTTTCAAGTATACAGTTCTATAATACATCATCTGTATACCGTATTGTATGTTGTTGCATATGTTTGTGCCTATAAGCGTAAAAGGTATTAATCTGTAGATTTCTTGTGTTGTTTTAGATGGCCTCGCAGAATGAGGTTCACACGTAGTGGTTGCAATGCCTGGTATGCACCTTGTCCCACTGACTAGGCTTATAGCTGCTGCTGCTGCTGCTGCTGCTGCCACCGCCGCACTCACACTTTCTTCCCTTGGCTTTTTGGAGCATCCTCTTCCTTCTTTTGTTATGGGCAGTTTCACTGCTGAAGCCTGTTTCAGAAAGGCCAGGCTCATCCTCCAATGTCCTACACTCCAAGACTGCCCTTGAGTTTGAAATGAGCAGCCCCAAGGCCTTCTGGACTTCTGTGTCTTTCCTGGGCTCAACACTCAGCACTGCCTACAGAAGCAGAGGCAACTCTCATCTTCCAAAGTCAGAAATCACCAAGTTCAAATGATAATACTGCATTTTAAGATGATCTGTAATAGCAAGATTAACAATTTTCCCTACTTCATTTGTTCAATTATTGAGAGATTCAGATGAAATTAAATTACTTAAGGCATGTAAAGTTTTATGCTCAGTAGAAGCTGGACATTATAATAATAATGATTATTTATATTACTTCTACTTAATCCACACTCTACTTCTCCTCCTATTGCAGGCATCCTGGTCTTCAATATATGTTGTTTGTGTTTCTCCCATGACACAATAACCTGAACCTGAAAAGCACTTCCTATTTCCTCTCCATTATTTCATTGGATCCCCAGGGGGTGCTAACGAATAAGTATTCTCAGTTGTAACATGACATCCACCATTTTTACTGCTTCCTGTTCAGATGCTTTTGACTTATCAGTTCTTCCATTTTCCAGTCTTGTTGTTGAGAGTATCCATGTCAAAAAAGCGGTCTTCCTTTGTCCCTAAAGCTGTCAGACCCATCCTCCATGTTTATATGGCTGCCGGCCAGGTGCCCTGGTTGCTGTCAGAACCATGAGTGTGACTGCGTGCTTAACTTCCTGCAGTTCTCCTAATGCTCCGTTCCTCATCAGCCTCACCTGCTCATTTCCTATGACTGCCACAGCCACTGCATCCCTGGCATTCATTGCCTCGTGGTGAGAGCAGGTACATCCTGCCACTAAGGGGTCATTTGTCAACGAGATCAGTGGCAAACATGACTTCTTTAAACCCATTAGCAAGGAATGTTTCTGAAACGCAAATTTTCTAAATTTCCTTTCCATAGGATGAGCAAAACCTAAAGACGTGAGCATAAAGTTTAATAAAACTGTCTTGTGTATAGAAATATTTAACAATGACATAAGAACAGCCAAATCCTTTTATTTATTCAGATTCTGCATAAATAAAGAATCCATAGATCCTGTGTCTTCCACTGTTATGTAAGGGAAGTTGAATTCATGACCTAGTGACTTAAACAAACAGCTTCATGGCTGGCTAACCAACTAAGGCCAAGTTCCCAAGTAGCATTTAATTTGATTATACCCTAGTGTTTATACTATAGAATAGATTCCTCTGTTGGGTTTTCCTGCCTCTCCTGCTTCAGAGTTCTTTCTTTCTCCAGTGCCATTCTATATAAAGAGATAACTTTTTTCCAAATAGTTTTACTGCAGAGCCTGTTTTTATTTCTAATCCACTATAAAAATCAGTACAACTTCTAATATTTTGAAATATTAGTTGATATTTTCCTGTCTCCCTGCTATAACAGTTTATAACATGCTTCAATTAAAGAAAAAATGTTTCTGACAGTTTCAAACTTAAAAAAAGAACTCAGAGACATTTTTACTATAGATATTTTTTAGATTTCAGAGATCATTAGCCTAAACATTTGGATCAAGAAACTAAAAAAAGAACAGTAAAATAATGTAGAAGAAAAGAGATAAACACAATAGAAGAAATAAATAAAACAGAAAGCAAACAAAAAATACTCTTTATTATTTATAACTAAGAGCATTTTTTGAATAATATAACATAAGAAAACCTCTGGTAAGACTAAACAAGGGGAAAGAGACACAAACAATAGTGGAATAAAAAATACATCAAAACTCAGCCACAATCGACAATTTTAAAATAATGAGATTACTACAAAACATTATAGTCGAATGTTTTACAAATGATAGATGAAATAAAATAATTTAAAATATCAATTATCATAATTGACTTAAGAAGAAGTAGAAAACCCAAATAAATCAGAAACAGTCAGATAAATTGGATTGGTAGTTAGAAACTAACTCCTAGAAGACACTAAGTCTTAGAGGCTTCAGAGAAGAATTTTCAACAAAGAAGAGAAAATCTCGGTCTTATACGAACTATACCCAAAGGTGAAAAAGAGAAAAATATACAAAACACATTGTATGTAGCTAGTCTATTTCTCAATATAGAGAGGAGAAATAGGAAGAGAGAAAGGAAATACCAACGCAGGATCTGGTCTGTCAGGGGACCTCGTGGGTAGGGGCGCAGCTGGCCAGTTACATGTCAAAGGTGGTGAGGCAGTGCAGGAGGCGAGGAAAGGAATTGTTCTCCTCTTGGTTATAATCTGGAGTCTCTTTCATTTTTTTAAGAGTTCCAGTAAAACATTTAATTTCTATTTAATAACTTTTGGCTACTGGAATTTGTTCTTAAAAACGGCTATATATGCTAAGTGAAATGTCAGACAGGAAACCAAATGCTGTATAATATCACTTATATATGGAATCTAAAAAAATCAAACTCAGCAAAACAGAGAATAGAAGCAGTCATTTTCAGGAACTGAGGAGTGTGGGAAATGGGAGGTATTGGTCAAAGGGTAAACATTTCCAGTTATAAGATTATGTAATAAGTCATGAGTGTCTAACATACAGCATGGTGACTGTAGGTAATGATACTATATCATACACTTGAATGTTGCTAAGAGAGTCGATCTTAAATGTCCTTACCACCAAACAAAATGGTAATTGTGTGATGGCATGGTGGCAGTGATTCTTTTGCAATATATAAATGGTGAAATCAATAGGTCGTATGTCTTAAACTTACACAGTATTATATGTCAACTATTATATATCTCAATAAATCTGAGGGTAAAGTGACTATGTAAAGAGACTAACTAGTTGGAGGGACAGGAGGATTTATTCAGGTTATATAATGCAATTTTGTGACAGAAATAGTGAGAATCCCTCTTGCAACTGTAAACCTCCTTTTGCCCCACCCAGTATAATATATATATGACCAAATTTTTTTTATGTTTTTATTTTTTAAATTACTTTATTGTTCTTCAATTGCTGTTGTCTGCATTTTCTCCCCTCCCCTCCCTCCACCCCATCCAAACCCAACTCCCTCCCTTGCTTCCACCCTCCCCCTTGGTTCTGTCCATGTGTCCTTTATAGGAGTTCCTAAAACCCTTCTCCCCACAGTCCCCTCCCCCCTCCCCTCTGGCTATTGTTAGATTGTTCTTAATTTGAATGTCTCTGGTTATATTTTGCCTGCTTTTTTCTTGTGTGGATTATGTTCCAGTTAAAGGTGAGATCATATGGTATTTGTCCCTCACTGCCTGCCTTATTTCGCTTAGCATAATGCTCTCCAGTTCCATCCATGCTGTTGCAAAGGGTATAAGCTCCTTCTTTCTCTCTGCTGCATAGAATTCCATCGTGTAAATGTACCATAGTCTTTGACCACTCATTTACTGATGGGCACTTAGGTTGCTTCCAGCACTTGGCTATTGTAAATTGTGCTGCTATGAACATTGGGGTGCATAGGTTCTTTTGGATTGGTGTTTCAGGGTTCTCAGGGTATAATCCCAGTAGTGGAATTGCTGGGTCAAAAGGAAGTTCCATTTTTAGTTTTTTGAGGAAATTCCATATTGTTTTCCATACCAGATTTTAAGGAAAATAAACGTTTTGTAATCAACCTGTGTTTATTCTCCTCTCTCCTTTACTTCCCAATCTATTTTGAGTTTTGGGCTTATCATGTCATCCTTTCCACGATAGTTTACCATTCTCCAGAAACCATATGTTCACTGAGTTTTCATATTTTTAAATTTAATATATGCATAAACTGAATCTCTACTTTGCTTTCCAGTCATACCTTTAAACACAACTACATCCGTGTATGTAGTCAAGGCTCATTCGTTTTCATTGCTGTAGAGGATTCTACTGTCTAAATAGATAAGTTTCCTATATATTCTAATGTTGAGGAACACTTGGCCTGTTTCCAGTTTTTAGGTGTTAGGAATAATTCTGCAAAGAAAATTATTACATATGCATTCACAAGAGCATGTGTACAAGATTTTCTTGGGTATAGAAATCCAAGATGAAGTTCTGTGTGAAAAAACATTCTTACAAAGCAACACGAACTTGTTTCCAAAGGCTATTTTACCAATTTATGTCCTCATCAGCATTCCATGGGCTTCTGCTCTTGAACATCAGATGTTTTCATTTTTGTGAATCCGATGTTATAAAATTGTGATGTTATTTGCATGTCTCTGTAAGAAATTAGTGCATACTGAATAAGGTTGGTATATTTTTTGTTTTTCTGCCATTAAAAGATAATGCTGAAACATAATTGAGAAGAATTTTTCTGAAAGAAGGTCTTCCCTGGGAATGCGCAGCCAATCTTCAGTGCCTGTCAAGCAAGGGCAGCTTCAACCCACACGTTAGCCCCAGCGTCCTGTATCCAGCAGTCAGGGGGCTCCTCCAAGTCACCAATCTCGCAAAAACCCTCCTGTCCCCCTCCTGCAGAATCTTCTCAATACCCGGCAGAACCGCCACACCAGCACCAAGAGCTATGGCAGACACCACCCAGCTGAGCAAAGTCCTTCTTGAGGAGACTTCTTGACCCTGAACAATGAGCAAAAATAATGAAGCAGACCTTGATACCATCCGTGTATGAAAGATAGATGGCACTTTCTGCCACGGTCCTAGTGAAGGCTACGTGGAGAAGCTTGAGGTCAGGTTCGATGGATAAAACCTGAACTTGTGTCTTACATCATAGGAAGTAGTTCAGTATGAAGACATTCTATTTCCCAATGTAAAACCTTGTTGTATCTGGGGGGGAAATGATATTTTACAGAATTAAATTTTTCTGTATAAGGAAAACATCCATGTTCTCCCTCTTCAAAATTCTACTGAGTAGCAATTTCTTCTCAAAAGTAATTACACTTACCTACTTTTTTCCCCAACTATTTTTCCTAAAGTCGACAATCTTGACTTTAAGAAAACAAGACCTAAGAAGGGAAAAAATGATAATCCTGAAATACTTCCCAAAGTCCTTGTATCAGTTTTCACTCCCATCAGGGGTGGTTGCTATTCCTCTACCTTCTCACAAGTTTTGGGAGGTCTGGGCAACTCACCGAACCCCTCTTAGCAGGGGAGGCATATTTGACTGTGGTTTTCATTGTATCCTAGGTCTGAGTAGAAGTAATGCTGTGCGGGTTAAATTCTGTGGGCTACAGATTCCTCTAGGCTGCTTCTGGTGACTTCCCAGATACAGCAATAACAGGCTAAATAAGAGCAAAAGAGAAAAGAAGCTTAAAGAAAAAGAGCACAGAAACTAACATTTAGTAAGCGCCAGTCCTCATGGGTCCCTTTTTATGGAAATCCCCATTTTAACGGAATATGAAACCGATACCAGATTGTTTAAGACCCTTCCGAGGTCAATTTTTTTTCCACTATCACACTGTCTCTAACGCTAAAGATCATCTTTTATATGGTATTTTTTGTCTGCAGGAAATTCTTAATACATGACAGCCAGTGTTTGTAAAATGAATTGAGATGCTAAATTCTCCCTCGCCCCCTATCTTTTAGCTTGGAATTTAAGGTTAAAAAATAAAAAATTCTTTGCAATAAAAAAATAAAATTTGAATATTTTTCTTGTTAGTTTCATCACAGATGGCTAGAAGAGCACTTGAAGCCATTTTTATTAGGTATCTTACACATTTGCTTGTATTTGGATTTTGATCAAGGGTCAGAGGGCTATTTAGAATAATGGCCTCAGGCAGTGCATTTAATCAGTTATAAATGGTAGAAAAACATATTTTACAGTAAATACTTTACATCTAAAGTATACAAAATAAAATAAATGAGATATTAGAGTAGTAAGTAGAATAATCTATATTTAACATGCTACACAGGTCTAGATTTCTGTAAAAGTGTGTAGGGTTTTAATCTTACTTTGTAATTTTAGTATTACAAAGTAAATACTAAATTATATTTAGATATAATTTTAGTACTAGTCTAAAAATGATAAAAATGGAAAAATATAGTTATCAAGTTTTTATAATAATTAATTTGCAAAGTTTGCTTTGTAGTCTTCCTTTCTCAACATTCATTTTATTATAAATGTGAGCGATATGAGGCCACGTCATTCTCATTTTACAGATCAGAATCCATTTCCTCAGAAACTTCAACTGTAGCTTTAATTGCTGAAAGGGCTTTCTCATACATTTAATTTTTTTTAACATTTTGGTCTATGTTTTAATGTGTTTGTTCCTCATATAAGATTTTTATATATGAATTTCTGAAAATGGGAAGTTTGACAGATTTTGCCGTGGGAACATCTGACAACTGGCCAGTCTCTTTGCTCAGATTTGCTGCGAAGTTGATAAGATCATTAGAATCTTATTTTTTATTACTATAACACTTCTAAACTTTGATATTTCACAGACTAGTCTGAAGGCCTTTATGTGAGTAGTTAGTTATCTGAATATAGGCTCTTTACTGGAATAAATTAGAAACCAAATGTTAATTGAATATCAACTGATTGAAAATTTATGACTAGCTAAGCATCTTAAATAACTCACAATTAGAAATTAGATTCAAATCTGTGCAAGTGCATCATGAGGATTATCAAGGAAACTTGACCAAATATGTCCACACCGCGCTGCGGCAGAGCCTGCACAGAACATTACACACACGTGAGTCTCCCTCGAGGCCCTAACGGAGGAGAGGCAGGCTGCCATGTGGAAGCAGTGAAGATAGAAGAAGTGGTCGGAGTACACAATCTAATCAACTCGTAATTGCAGCGCTCTTCTTATATACAGAATATACCTATGAAGTGATCAAACTGATATTTTAGCTCTAAGAAATGTAATAAATAAGAGTGAGCGTTGTCCTCTTCAAACCTGAGAATATGTATTCTTATTCTAGTGGTATTGTCACATCTCAAAGCACTTCACTTTCCAAACTGCCTGCGGACGTGTGTGTGCACACACATGCACATGCACACACATACCACTAACCCGTTTCTCTATAGTAGTACCTCTCTTTTGTCCAAAAAGATTAGCCAGCTTGATATTCAGTTGAGCACCTAAAACCAAGTGCAACGTAAGTTTCTAAAAGTCTAATCCACCCTCAAAAAATAAAAATTTACCAATATTTCAAATGGTTTTAGGATGGCACTTCCAAAAGAAAAACTCAGAAGTGTTTTCAAGTTTGGAAACAGATTTTGGATTGTAAGTATAACTCTCCTAGAGGCCTACCTTAAAGGATGCGTATTTGTACCAGAGGTCCCAGCAAGTTTGTGTATTGTTTTAAATCAATGACAAGGCGTACATATTTAGAGTTATAAAGTCTACCATATCTTCATGATAGAGAGGGATGGGGAATAGCTCTAGGAATCTTTTCTATGACAGTTTAGGACCAAGGAATTCACTGCCAGTGGGTAAATGAGATCCACTCAGCTTTTTAAACAAAGAATTCTAAGCATAGTTAGCTGGCATATATGGCTAGGTAAGCAATAAAAGGAGAAGGGGATTTCAGCAATCAATAATTTGTACACACGGATTCCGTTGTGTTGCTCAACCAAAGGGTGCACACTGAGAACTCTGAAAATCTTGTTCATGGTACTGTATACAGGGAAGAAACCCAGAGGGTGAGCTTTCATCATGTTTATGTTTATAGTCACCATTGTCAACTTACAGTGCTTTCAGATGAGTTTGAAGTAGAAAGTCCAATAAGATGGTTGGGTAACTTTTGAAGTTTTTCGGGAGGTTCACTGCTCTACATACTTCCTTAGATCAAGAGCTCTTTGACTTTGAAAGAATTTGAAGTAAAGGTCTCTGGAGTCCCACCCTGTCTGCCTCTCTAATAACTTGTGTGATTTCCAAGCGTCGATATAGCGTACATTTACCAGGTGAAACTTCTCTAAGCTCAGTGCAGAATCCTGGACTTGAAGCCCTACTGACCTAGCTCACAATGGTAGAAGAGACTGCACTGAGGACATACTTGCTGAATGTGTCACTGTGGATCAGGCTTTAATTTCCTATAAAAAATTTCAAAAAACATATCCCAGGATGTGTCCAAATTTTCAAGCATCTGTCCCATCATAAAATGTATTTTACTTGGAAAAACACCTCAGGACTCATTATTTCACAAGTGAAAGGGAATGAGAGGAAAGCATGGGAGAAATTCATTCACTCTCAACCATCAAGGAAAATTCCCAAACTCCAAAACAATTGGACTTTCACATACTCAACCCAATGCCAGTCATGGGGGCAGGAAAGGGGCCATGCGCTTTAACCAATCAATCATTAGCTATGGGTGGTAGCAACCCCACCCAAATGAAGGCTCGGGGCTCAGGAAGGACAATTCTTAAATTAAAATTGTGGTGTGGATAAAGAGGAAATGAGATGGAAATGAAGAGGCAACAAAGAAGCGTTCTGCTGAAGGAGAAAATGTTTATCTCCTAATTTCTTCTTCCACATGGCTATCTTCTAAATAATTCTTAGAATATCTGGGCTCTTTTAAATTACCTTTGCTTTCATGGAACTGTTGAGTTAAAAACTAAGACTCATCATCTGAGATTTCAGCCTGGGACATATGGTATGTGAATTCATGGTCCACATCACAATTGTTTTGTACTTGTAGTGTTGGTGATTCATTCAGCAGTAACCATGAGATTTTCAACCACAAACATTTCTACCAATAAAGTTGACTTTTCTCACCTGTTATTAAAAATGCCATCTTTTAGTGGGCAATAGACTATATTTTACTAGTGTTTTGAGTAAATATCTCTGAGACTTGGACACATATTCATAACACAGCCCACAATGGAGAGCACTCCTGCTTTCCAGCAAGTTCTCAGGATCTCTGACTACTCAGGGAGCTTCATGGAAAGGAGATGTTTTCTATGAGAATGATTCAGACAACCCTTTTTAAGGGTCCTACAATCTGCTTCATCTGGAAAAATCTGCCAAGATCATTTACAGATCCTTCTTCCCTAAGATTATGAGATCTAATTGGGGTGACTTAGGCAAATTTTACCATTTCTGTACCCATGGAAACATGGGGGACAGAGGATCTGAAGAATGAGGTTTCCTGCTATTGTTAGTTTGATGGGGGAAATGTCTTGAGGCTGTGCCATTTAAAAGACCTCATCCACATTGCTAGATTGATATAATTAAAAACTGAATCTAAGGAATAAGCAGGTGAGATATTATCATCAATCTCATTCAGAAAAGCCACCTCTCTTCTGTAGTCTCATCTACAAAATAAATTTGAAGACATGGAGATTACTTCTATCTGTCAGAAACCATATTTTCCCCAAAGAAAGTGTCCTAATAAATTCTTTAAATGCTAGCTTGATCCACTGTTGTGCAGCTGTGCAGTCAGTAAGGTCACAATACAGACCCTTGGAAGATGAGAGCAAGGGGACGTGGCATCCTGTCGCGTGGTTCAGCTAGCTGTTCTCCTATATAAACACATTCAATTAGAAAGGACTAACTTAACTCTGGTTACGTTATGGACCAAAGTGTCGTTTACATATTCAGGATGCTTGTGTGGGTCCGTATCTAAATCCTCAGGAATAAAATCTAACTCTATTTGGTCAAGTTTAAATATCAAATTATCCAAATACTGTTATGCAGCAATATAAATATGCAGTGGCATCTCAGAACATCAAAGGCAAGCGTTCTGAGATGACATAAGAATGAAGGAGGAATTTTAGGCCTCAATAATCTGCTGATTTTCTTTGTCATTTTAATTTTCAAGATTTCCTCACCAAGAAAATAACTTCATAATACACCAGGAAATTATATATACATATTATATATAAATCACCTTTCTCATCATTACATAGAGGAGTGGGTTTTATCAGTTTTTCCTAAATTAATTCTCCACTTCCCTTCTATTTTTCAGAGACCAGTGTGTGCACAGTGGATAGCATAAAGGACAGTAGAGGGGTAACAGTCAGGATTTCAGGATTCTGAGCTCCATTCCAGCTCTGAACCAGTCAAGTCAGCTGTGGGGCAGGGAACAGGGAAGCTACCTTTTCTGTCCCTCAGTTTTCTCACCAATAAACTGAGCGGATTGGATTAATGGCTCCAACTCCCCAATCCTTGGCACGTTCTTGGGTTATAAAACCCACCTCCCCAGCCCTGAGGTGACCACGTCAACCTACTGGTGTGTTGATATTTCTTCTCTAATGAGCACAGGATGCCACCAATCCCAGACTTTCCTTCCAGCGTGCCTCTCACTGGAGTGACAGCTGTTAGTCCACTTCCACTCTGTCATCAAAAAACCTCACAAAGTAACACTGCACTCTGCGGTAGATTTTATTGAGGAGACGCAACACATTAAAGCATTATAAAAATCCACACTAAACATCTCCCCCTTGCCCCCAAACTTCTCACCACACAGTAGCTCATTCCCCAGGTAGCTCTCTCACCAGCATGGGACACTGTTACTCACCTTCCACTTCCTGCTCTGTGATTCCTGTCACCTTCTCAGAGCTCATGTCCACACTTGCCCCTTCTCGTACCATGTAGTCCCTCCAAAAGTTTGTTCCAACTCCCTATTTCTCTTGATAAGCAGCCATGATTTTGAGTGGATGAAAATACTCCATCTCTTTGTATCTGTATAGACCTCATGTCTTATACTAGGCTTTATGGGTGCTACAAAGGTGATTTGGCTCCTTTGAAACCCTTTTTACCTGCAAAGCTCCCAAGAGAAGCATTTACTAGGAGTGTCTCTTCTCAGAATTAGTTCAATGCGACAACATTCACTAATGTCTTGATATAAATGTCTTGAGTACTGAACAAAGACACAAGCTTTTATCTATGGAGACACGGAAGAGGTGGAGTTAATATTTTAATTTTGATTCTGTTCTAATGTCAGTCTAAAAACAGCCAACCCCATCATACATAAAAAAAAAAAAAATACCTAAACGCATAACTGGTGATTCTGTGTTCCACAGATGTCCCTTCGTGATCTCTATGCACATACCAAGTTCTACTGAAATTCATCTAAAATGTCACATGACATATACTCATTTGGAAAAATTTCAGCTACCTTGATGTTTTAAGAGATTGGATTTCATGACAACCTGAATTTAAGATGTTCAGGTGTGATCACTTCTGTCTACCGGTCTTAATCCTCTTGCCCAAACCCTTTAGAGGAGGAAACTGAAACCAATAAGCTGTGTTCTCAAGGCATTTCTAATTACAAGCCTGTTTCATGCTACTGGTTTTCTTCTGTGATTTTGGGAAACAGACCACTGAATGAAAAACTTCAACTGGAAGAAGTAAAACAGATCATCATTTTTTATTCAGTTCTTGGCACTCTGCCTGGCACAAAATCTTTAATCAATAAATTTTCATTAAATGGATCAATCCAATCAGTCCAGCAATGAACACTTTCTTTTCAATGACCCGAATTTTGTATTGTTAGTAAAAATTGAATGCAGACATTCATTCCCAAAGAATGAGGAAGAAGAAAGCAAACCCACTTAACTTAGAAAGTGGCCTTATACTTCGGTAACACTGCAACCTAAAAACAAGACCAAGGTTTGGCTTCAGGCAGAAATGATCTCTTGCCCCTGAAATCTCTCCCCTCCCTACCCGTCTGCTGAAAGCCTGGAACTTAGTGGCTACATACTCTAGTGAACAGTGCCCAGGCTGGGCTCGAATCCTCCGTACAGCACTCAGTGCACCCTGGGCAAGACCTTTCACTTCTTCTTGCCTCAGTGCTGCATCTGTGATGCACCTGCCCAGTCCACATGGCGTTTCTGGAAAGGATAACCAGTAGCCACATGGAGTTTATAACCTGTAAAGTGCAACCGAGACAGAAACGGCTTCTTTGGAGCATTGGTACAGGCACATTCACCCAGAAAGATATTATCCTCCTCCAAGCAAATTCAAAAAACCAATATATTTTTATGTGCCAACTGGTTTCTCAGTGAGTAAAATGAGAACACCAGGGAATGATATAGAGTGAAAATGTGAGGGTTGACAAAAAACAAGTTCTGCTAACTCACAAGGCAGACTCAAGCCGATCCCATTTTATGGGAAATGGTGGTAAGCAAGGGGTCCCTCCTTGTACCCATCTGTAGAAGTTGCTGTGGTGGGCTGCCCAGGGAACCCAAGGGATGGAGACACTCACCTGCCAGCTCCTGGAAGTGATGGCTCCTGACCCACGTGGAACTTTGGAAATGCCCTGCAGTAAAGGGAGCCTCTCCCAAGCTTCCCTTCCTTTTCCAGGAGCTGCCCACCTACAACCACTGGCAGATATTGGTAAAGAGGAGAATAGAAACCCTCTGACCCCAAAGTGGAATAACAAAGGGCCATCCCAGCTCCTTAGCTCTAGTGGGGTTGGCTGAGCTGCTCTATCGCAGCCCAGCATGTCCCTCTGCCCAATCCTGCATCTCTCCCTTCCTCACAGATGTTGCTGCAGACACATTCCTCAATAAATTTTGTGTGTGGGAAGTTCAGTTCCAGAATCCGTTTCCTTGGAAACTCAGCCTGAGGCACCATCTGAAGCAGGTTGGTGATCATCTAAAGATGAATTGGATTCTCAAGGGTCCTCAATGTAATCCTGATGAGAGCATGCTTTTAAAAAAGTGGTAGTGTGCTTTATATGTTCATTGAAATGCCAGAGAGAAATCAGAAAATCCACTACATCCAGCATCTAGAAAGAGCTTAGCAAGTAGTAGGTGCTTAGTACATATTTGTAGAATGATTGAAGTGATACCATTTTTACCAAATCAATGGGCTAAGGATAAGCTGAGGTTAAAACCAGAGAGCCTTGGCCACAGACTTCGCCCTCCCTCCAGTGCTCTTCGGTCCCTCCCTACCCCTGGAGAGGAGGTCAGGGGCAATTCAGGCACCGGCACTAAGGCCTAAGCCCACCGCCTACCGCTGATGGGACAATTACACCGCCAATTCAGGAGTCACTTCTGAGTCCAGAAGGAGCTCTTTTTTTCTGAAAATAAAATCATTTCTGAAAAGCATTTTGTTTTTCCAAACTAAAAAAAAAAAGAAAAGAAAAGAAAAGAAAAAAAAAGCTACATCTTTCTGAATGTGTTTGTTCAAAGGCAGAAATATAAATATGGAGATTTGGAGGGGAGGTGAAATGCGATGAGGGTTCTGGTGGTGTGTGTCTTTTCTTTTTTATTCTTTGGTTTGGACAGGAAATGCGTGCACCAAATGATTGGAAGCAGCTGCAGGCTGTGACATCTGGGGCAAGACTTGAACAGAAGTCCCTGCAGATGCAGCCCCTGAAGCAACTCCCTGAGCTTGTCGCCTCTCAAACTCTAACTTCCCCAGCTCTCTTTGCGTCCCCTTTCTCTCCCACATTCCTGGCTCCTCCCTCTGAGCAGCGGCAACCTTGAGTGACTAATGGAAGAATGCAGGAGACATGTTTCACTTGGGAAAGTTTTAAAAAGGAAAAGGACCTGCCTGAATGGATGATGCAGGCCCGGATGGGTCCTGACAGGCTGGGAGTGTAACCCGGAAGTGACCTTTCAGACTTCAAGTCTAGAGTGGCAATACTGTAGTTAAATTGTGCACCTACAGTAACAACACACTGCGTAGGTCGGCCCGGGCTGGGTGATTCTGTGCTAACAAATGAGTCCCAAGTCTCAGAACTGACCCCTTGGCCATCAGGTGTCAGCTCCTGTCTGTTCTTCCTGCCCTCACTCTTGAACCTAAATGGAAGGTGCAGCCCATGTTGGGGATACTGTGGGCTCCTGAAAGAGGGAAGACAGAGGAAGAGATGGCTGTCCCAAACTTGGTGCTTCAAACTTCCAGATAAAAATAATGTGGGTCACTTTTCCTCATTTCATGGGTCAAAGCAAATCACATGGTGACATCTGGGAATGCGTCATTTTTCCCGTAGGCAGGGCACCAAGTCACATGGTCAGGCGCCCAAGCAGTGAGAGGATTCTCCCAAATCTTCTTTAGGACTCTTTCTGCAGTACTGCCCTCTCCTGTGTTAACACAGCGCTGGGCACCAGAGCGTCATTCCACAAATTCTTGTCTGAACGAATTAAGGAAACAAATGAGCAAACGAATTACTGAGTGACTATGGAAGCTCAGCTGCCCAGATTTTACCTTAGCAGTTAATCTATAGGAAAGACCTATTGGTATAATTAAGTTGGAAAAAGATCACTTACAAAGTAAGCTTCTAAGTGTCACTTTTCACAGTTCTTATGGGTCCAAGTCATCACCAGCAGAACTGTCAACGCAAATAAGCCAAAGGAACTGTGTCCACACAAAGAGGCTCCGTTTTTGTAATTGCGAAGAGGAACTGGGGGTCTGGCAAGCCTGCTTTCTGAACTGGGGCCAAAAAGCTATTGCAGTAGCTGTACTGAGATGTCACGTACTTTTCCATTCCGAGGGACTGAGCTCCTGTGCAGTATTTCCAGCCTGGCCTTCCTGTGGCAGCTCGAAGAGTTTAATAATTTGTAAGAAAAATCTTGAATTACATGTCCAGTGTATACTATATTCCCCAAATGACTGAGGACAACAGCGTCATCTTGCACCAATACTGAGTGAAATGAAAACAAGATTCTACTATGATACTTTGTCCCGATCGTTTTTCAGTGAACGTATGTAAAATGCAAAGGCAATTGAGGGAGATTTTTCGGCCTGTTCTAAAACAATTTGTTTGGCAAATTTAACTTAATGAAGACAGATTCAAAACTTTAAAATTATAAAAATCACATAGAAAAAGCATGCTTTTGTTTTCATGTGGATGTTTCTTTTCTTAAGGAAGGAGAAAGAGAAGCCCACTGAAATATTTCAATACAATTATACTCGATGCAGTGGTACATGAACAACAATTGACAAAGTGGATAGAAGTCCATTATAGTAAGTAAATCGACTTCCTGCAACTCTAAAAATAAATTTCCATATGCGTGTAGGAAATGAATTTTACTCTCACTAAAATTTTATACATATTATGAATTAATACATATTATAAGCTCCTTGATTGAGAAGTTTAGGTCTTGCATTTTGTGCCATATCACGCATTGGGTCTTCCAATGGGAACTAGAGGTGCAAGTGATCGGCACTGATGACCTTCTCAGGGAAGAATGACCGACAATTGTGTTTCCCCTTAAATCATTCCTAAGGTTCATGATTTATTTCTCTAAGAGCTTTTTCCAAGAGTTGGAGATGTTAACACATAAACATTTCATTTTCACAAACCTGCCTTTCTTATTTCAGGAGCCAGGGCCACTAAACCTTTTGGAAGACAGACACCAAATGTCCCCCTTCCCAGTGTTAATTTTAACTACCTGAGCAGAAAGAGAAACACAGTTCATGGGTGGATGGCTGCTCCCAGCACTTAGAGACCTGGGCGGGGCCTTTGGTCAGGCTATGGTTCCTCTGTGAGTGTTGAGATGGTCTGTCTGTTTATGTATTCATTGTTTGGTCTGGGTTTCAGCCATGACCTGATGGTAACAGCAAAAACAGTCATATTTACTGCGTCTCTTCTGTCCGTGTGCCAGGTAATCTTCTGAGCACTTTATATGCATTGCAATGTTTGATACAACCTCTATGTCATGGCCCATGGTTCTCAAACTTTTTGGCACACTAGTTGCCTAGGGGTTTGCGGAAGGGTTTATTAAGCCCGAATCTTCAGGCCACACCCAAGCCAACAAAATCAGAATCTCTGGGGGTGGACCCAGGCATCAGCACTTTGTAAAGCTCCCTGGATGAGGACCATACTCAGTCAAGGTAGGGAAGGTAAATAGTTTGACCTATTCTAAAACAGGGCGCAAATGCAGTCATATGGCTTTGGTTAGTCACTTAAGACCTAGTCTATTAGCAGGAAGTCTAACATTTTCTTCTTAAAACAATTCCCCCCATGTTATAAATGTAACTGGGGACTCATTTGGTCCAGATTTTGGGACCAGCTGAGAACCAGTATTATTTGCAAAGGCAGGCAGAGAGAGATGCACAGAGTCTAACCAGTCACTCCCTATTGACACCTGGCCCATTGCCACAGGGTGCCCCTGCTGTGTGGCAGTTCACCACTCTATGGGTGCAACTCGACTGTTCCTGGGATGACCTTGCCTGCTTGACCTTGCCCAGAGACCTCGCCTCAAGGTCAGTTTCTTTCAGAGGCCTCGTTGCCCTTCCCCGATACTGAATTTTGGTCAGGACGGCACAGTGTACCCTGGAACTATCTCAAAATCTGAGATGGGAAAGGAGGTTCCATGGAAATTAAACTTTTCTCATACATTTTTTGATATTGCAGCATTTATTGACATAGGAATATTGGCCCAGTATATTCTTTTTGTTGTGGTGAAATACACAGAACATGAAATTTGCCGTCTTAACCATTCTGCGTGTGCAGTTCGGGGTAGGTACATTCCCGCTGTCATGCAGCCGTCACCGCCGCCCCTGCCCACAGTCCTCTGCATCGTGTGGTGCTGAGACTCTGCACACGCTGAGCTAATAGCTCCCCATTCTCCTCTCCCCACACCCCCTGGCAAGTGCCATTTCACTGTCTATCTCTTGTCTCATATACTTTTAACTTGTGTATGATTTCATAGTTAGTTATGATATTGATGGGAATCCAAATATCTTCCCTTTAGTGCTTCTTCTGTGTGCTTCCTCCCCATACGATGCATGGAGAATGGAATGGCACCTCGGCCCCCTTAAGTCACTTGAGTGTCTCTGCAAAAGGGAGATCTCAGCACAGTCTGACAAAATTTCTTGTGATGTTGGAAATCTACTACATCTGTACTGTCCAATTTGCTAGCCACTGGCTGTGTGTGGCTATAGAGCTTTTGAAAAGAAGCAACTAGGAGATTGAAGTTTTATTGAAATTCAAATGGAAATGTAATTTCAGTTACAGCTAGCAGCTGCCATATTGGACAGTGTAGCTGTCCAATACTCTGCTCTAGCCCTGGACCTGGATTTTGTGGTCAGTCTGTTCTTTCCATGGGGCAAAAATGCTACTTCAGCTCTCTGAATCTTAGTTTACCCATTTATAGCATTAAGATAATTTCTATCCCTTAGGTTTCAGTGAGGTTCGTATGCAATAATAGTAAACACAGCTTGTCTCAGTTTGCTCAGCTGCCATAACAAAATGCCATAGACTGGGTGGGCAGCTTAAAGAACAGAAATGTATTTTCTTATAGTTCCAGAGGTTGAGAAGCATAAGATCAAGAACCCAGCAAATTCATTTCTTGGTGAGGCCTCTTCCTGACTTGCAGATGGCTGCCTTCTTACTCTATCTTCTCATGGCAAAGAGACAGTTCTAGCCTCTTACTCTTCTTATGAGGACACAAATTCAACCATCAGGTCTCTATCTCATGATTTCCTGTAAACCTACTTATCTCTCGAAGTCCCCACTCCCGCCATGCCATCACTTTTAGGGGTTAGGGCTTCAACTTACAAATTTGGGGAAGGCGGGGAAGATACACACAAACACTCTGTTCATAACATGTGTGAGAACAAAAGCTAACTGCTTTTCAGTTAGAGATAATAAAGAAATGATTCAAAGTTATGCTTGAGTGTGCAACAAACAAGTCCAACCAAAAAGACAGAAATGGCGATGACACTGACCTCTAACTCTGTTTACTAATGGTTAGGAAGCAGTCTAAAATATGAAAATGGGATTTTCCCTCAGCAAGCCCAAGTCATATCTACAAATTGCTCAATATTGTCATCCTACAGGGACAGGAAGCAAAAGCTGGCCTCTGCAGACTCATAAGTTGAGTGAAAGCAGCAAGATAACAAATTGGCCTCATATGTCTCAACTTGGGTCCGGTGACAACTCTCCCAAAATATGTAAAATTGAGGGGAAAAATCCAGAGAAATGCATCCCATGACAGCTTAATAAAAGTTAGATGAGTCTAAAAGGAACCATGCAAAGTATGAAATTAAAGCATCATTCCAGGTGACTGATACAGTTGTCTGTCTATTAAGTCACTGCACCTGCCCTAAACTCCGAAGACATAGGGCACAGCTGCCCCCTGCAAACGTGTGCTAGAATTCCCAAAGAGCTGACTGGCATGCATAAAGTGAGCACTACGGTAGTAACGGGCTCTCCTTTTGAAGCTGTATGTGCACAGCCAGTGCTCGGTTTTTTATTTAGATTGTGTATTTATTTAGAATGGGTCTGATGGAGATTCCAATAGGCTAAAACTCTTCTAAGCCATACCATCGACCCAGCGCTGCTTATCTGAAATGAACAAGAACTTGAATGGCTGAGTGAAAGGCAATCCAATATCCTTTGTGGTGATATGAAATGCTTATTTCTGTATTATCCCATTCCACACTTTTTTGGCAGAAGTGAAAGGATGGTGAGAACTGCGAATATAGAATCTTCTATTCTAAGAGCATTATGAAGAAAGTCCCCAAATTCTTAAGTTGTTTAAATGTTGTGAAATAGATTTATTCAGAAATGCAATTATTTTTTAATATTTCTCAGAAAACATACACTTTCAGAGAATCAAGAGACCCTTACTTCCCATTCCCAAAACTATCGTGTGCCACTAAAACATTTTTCTAAGGGGGAAACTGTCCCAACCAGGAAGAGGTCATGAGTTTTTGCTATTGTTGACTTAGACATGATTCATTTGATTTCCTGAGAATGAAAAGCAATTAATTCATCTTCTGCCATCAGCAACAGAGTTTATGAATAAAAAAAGCTGGAGCCCCTGGATGAAGCTTGAGTGATAAAGCCTACCTGAGGAAGGGCTAATGGACTTGCCCTCTATTTTTACAGCTACCCTCATTTAACCCTGTGGGAATGTTGTGACTATGATACAGTCACCGAGTGAAGAAAGTCAGAAGTACAGTTACCCTTCCAAGGGCGATTCTGGATACTTGGTTCTGAGAAAGAGTTCTAGCCACAGGACTCTTCAGTTCAGAAACTACCTTCGTGTGCCCATCACCCGACCCTCACCTGGGGAGAGCATGCTACTCAGGGAATCCAACTGGGAGAGTCTATCTTAACACATTCAGAGGTGAATTACTACATACACTTTTCAATGGTTTTGCCTCTGTTTTTTGGCAAGGGATGTATCAGCAGACCTGAGGTGTGATTCTGTCTTAATATTCAACTTTGAAAGTTTCAACATTATGTGAATCATTTCATAGACATCCTCATTCATTTGTTTTTTTCAAGTGGCTTATAATGAAAACATCACTTCAATGACATACTCATGACCCATTTTTGGAGACTCAGCTCAGTATCACCTACTCCAGAGATCTGTGATACCTCTTCCCGATACCCCTACACCCCCTTCTCCCAGGTTCCATGCCTACCCTCCAAGCCACCAATAGCAACCTGGGCTCACGGGCCTTATCACAGTGTCAAGAAATTTCCTGCTTAGATATCTGCTTCCACAGTGGACAGAAAGACACTGCAGGCTGGGGTCCATGTCTCCTGCTTCCTGTCTCCATCCACAGCACTGTGTCTGCACAAAGCAGGTTCTCTGCAACTGCGAGTTGAGCTCAAATAAACTGAGACCCTTGGGGACGGGGTTTCCCAGTGCTATAAATGGGCTATTTTGAGTTCCCTTCCTATGTGAAATAAAAGGGGGCTTTTCACAGCCACTAAATCTCCTATGAGCCATTTCTCAAAACTAAACTATATTTATATATATTTTCAGCTATGCTAACCCTTGGTGTTTTCCGGTCTTTGGCCAGAGCTGTTGTTTTCAAATGTCTCTATACTTGGGTTTTCTTCCTGCCACAGATTATGTTTCCCTTTGGACCTCTTTCCTCTGGCTATGTACAGGCCCATGAAAGTAAAATTGGTGTAGCATTCTGGACTTTTACAGAAAGCTCGAAATAAAGGAATATTCTCCAAGTTTTAAATAAGATGGTCTGGTACTTACCTACCATTTTAGTATCCCAATAAAAATCCATAGAAAAAGTTTTGATGGTGTATCTGACCTTTTTATGAAAGTCTACGATTTTATTTAAATGTCAGAAATGCATTGAAAAAATTGGATTGAATATTGGGTGGCAAGTAATTTACATAAGCAAAAGTACGCAAGGTACAAAGAAGAAAGTATATAATAAATTCAAAATATAATAAAACATTGAGGATTCCTTGCAACTGTATATCTAAAAGATTCTTCTCAATATCACACAAGCCTCATTGTTTATATTACATTAATTAGAATTTAAGTCTTGTGACAGTCGGAATCATGTCTTGTCTTGCTTACACTCTCCCCAGCTTTCAAAAGAGCACCTGGCTCTAGGGGTTTCAATCTTTGTAAACAAATTAAGGAATATTTCTGAATAATTAAGCAGGTGGGGTCAATAGAAGTAAGTGGATTCCACTACTTCCTTCCTTCCTATACCTCAATATAACACTGGAAACAGAAAATGTTCTCAA
Source organism: Micronycteris hirsuta (assembly GCA_004026765.1). Lineage (NCBI taxonomy): Eukaryota > Metazoa > Chordata > Mammalia > Chiroptera > Phyllostomidae > Micronycteris > Micronycteris hirsuta. The sequence goes on from PVJI01003506.1 coordinate 64,553, forward strand.
TCCACATTGAACCTTCCAACGATCAGTCTGCAAGACACTGAGGTCCAGTAGAGGTTATGCATAAAATAAAGCTAGAAGATTTGGTCCTTGTCCCCAAGGCACTATGCTCTAGCTATGGACCCCATGCACACGTAAAATTAACAGGAAAGGCAATAAATTCTTCTGTCGTTTGTTCCATTTTAAACACTTAATCAGGAAAAACTATAAATAACAATGCACCTATATCCCAGATTCCCTGGTATTTTTAGAGAATGTTTATGAAGAAAAGTGAATATTTCTTCAACTTCCCATATAAAAATTAGAAGCTTGTTGTGCCTAGGACATTAAAAATGAGAAAAGCCCAGAAATGAGGACCTCCAATTGACCACTTTATCTGTAATCTGAAATACGACTAGGAACGGTAAGAGTGAAACTCAATTTTATGGCACGTGCTCTGTTTGCAAGTCTGCAAATGAGAAGGGACTTTCAAATCAAAGAAAACCACCAAGAGCTGAAGCAAGATCATGAATCATAAAACAAAGGCACCAACTTCCCCATTCACTTGGCCTGATCTGAAGACTCTGCCTTTATTTCAAGCCACACAACCCATCTTGACTCAGGAGCACACCCAAACCATCACATCAATGACCAAGAATTGTATTCCTCTAAAATCTGCTGCTAAGTATACCATGTGCTTTTTTTGGAGAAATGAATTTAAGCCTAGGGCTTAAACAACTTCATTTTTTCCTGTCTGACCCTGATCTTTTCTTAAGCCATTTGATCTGCTTTCCATAAAGCAGTTGCTCCTGGAAAGGTCGCACAAGGCACAGGGGGCAAGAGCCAGCCCTCTGACCTGCATATGTCTCCACTGACCGCCTGAGGGCCACCAGGCAAGCTGTGGTCTCTGTGAGTCAGAATCTGGCACTTCCAAGCAGGTATTACTTCATATCCACACACTCACCCAATGCTTAAGGAGAACACATTTGCAACATGTTCTCTTGGGATAGACATGCCTGTTCCACAATTGTTTTTCCCTGGAATTTATGTAGGCACCCTCTCCAGGCATGACCCTCTGTGCCCCAAATCAAGGAAAGATAAAAGTTAATAGACATTAATTGAGCACCTACTCTAAAGCAGGCACTGATCAAGGCGCGTACACACAATGAATCTTCCTTAAAACTTTACAAGGTAAGTAATGTTATATTCATGATAAAAATGAGGAAATGGAGGCCAGCTGTAACATGGGGCAAGTGAAAAATGGCAAGTCAAAGAAAAAGGCAAAGCCAATTAAACATGGTCACACTCCTTTGTTCAAGTCTCATTGACTGAGCAAACCAATCATCACATAACTATTTACACTTACCAGTTGTACAGAACAAGGCGGTTTAACTCAGAGTGTTCTGATGGATCCAGATTTTTTCAAAGAAAATGAGGTGAGTTGGTTTGGCGGGGGGGGTTGGTGTTGGTTTTTAAGATGAAAGGAGTGATGTGTGTGGAGTGGAAAGTGAACACAAACCTTTTAAATGAAATGGTTTCTGAAGTATATTAATCTGTCATTGGAATATAGGCAATACTGAAGTATTATTTAAAAGGATATTGATTTCTTGACATGTTTTCCAAAGCCATATTCTCTTGCAAACAGAATTGTTAGGCATAGCCTCATGCTTCAATGCACAAGATCCTTTTAAATAAGGGTTAACTTAGTTAACCAGTGAAAACACACAGCCCCGAGTACGTTTTTGGTTCAGTTGGCTCACATCACAAAAATCCCTCCTGCTCACAAGACAAGAAAGTAAATCATTCAAGATTGGGCTCATCACTTCAGTGAGTTGGTGAATGAGTGGGTAAATAAATAAAATTCTGAGATCATGGAAGTTGTAAAATGTCATGGAATGCTGCAAGAACTACCATCAACAAAGTGTGAAGACAACCCACAGAACGGGAAAATACAGGGTCCGGCAGAAGTAACACCTGTCTGAGTGGTTGGTAGGGTAATAACATAGGTGTAATAATTGATAGTTTTAATCGGAACATTTCACTTAAAATGTCATATGGTGTGCTAAAGTGTGATATTGTTATGTTACAGAATTACATGCTTATAATTTTCAAGTAAAATATTTTGTAATAAAAAGGGGGTGTTATTTGTACTGGACCCTGTATATTTGCAACTCATATATCTGATAAGAGACTTGTTACCAGAATCTGTAAAAAAAACCCTAAAACTCAGTAATAGAAAGAAAAATAACTCAATTAAAAAGGAGCAAATAAGGTGGGGGGGCGGTGGGGAGAAAATACAGACAAACTGTAATTGAACAACAATAAAGTAAAAAAAAAAAAGGAGAAAATGAAGTGAGTAGGCATTTCTCCAAAGACACACAACTGGTCAGTGAGCACGTGAAATGGTTTTTTAAATCACTTGCCAGAAAGGAAATGAAAATGATAACAAGGAGCTGTCATTTCACCTCCACTAGGATATCTGTTATCAAAGGAACGATCTCAAGTGTTGGTGAAGATGCAGAGAAATCAAAGCTCTCAGGCACCACTGGTGGGGATGTAAAATGGTGTAGCCATTCTGAAAAACAGTTTGACTATTCCTTAAAACCATTACTTATGGCTGAAATGACTTTTAAAAGAATACTATGGTGTCATACACATTCTAAAAAACTCAGTGGGAGGAAATAGATTTATTCAGTGGGATACGACTTAAAACTAAGTGACTAATTAAAACATTCAAACCAAGCATGTAACTCTAGATCCTTTGAGTTAGAAGGGACCCCAGAGAATACCTACTTATCACACAAAGTATTGCACCTAAAGCAAGTGCTTAAAGAGCTGGCACATGTATCTCCTCTTTTTTGCATGTGACTTTTTCAGGCCTGGTTACCATGTTGGCATGTCCCTGTCTCGCTTACTACCAGTAACAAAACCATCTTGCAGATAAATTGAAGTTGAGAAGAATCAAGAAACACAGTCTTCCCCACTTAGTGGTAAACTGTAAATAGTATCAGACACCATTACTTCTAAATCAATATGAAAGCATTTCTAGGATATTCAGTACCCTCAGGAAATCGGTTTTGGTGGAGAGCTCTTCCAGTTAGTGAAATGTAACCTTTTTACAATCAAAACTTATTTTTAAGAAGGAAAATATTATGAACTCACTCTAAAATGTGTGATGGAATTCTTACCTTTTAAAACAGAAAATGTGGAACAGTCAGCAATTTTTCTTGATGACTCAGGGATTTTCAAGAACGTTTGTGTCTTCTGGCCAAAAGGGGGTGTAGGTAGACACACTGTGCCTCCTCGCACAACCAAAAGAGGAAAAACAACAATTTAAAAACCAAAAACAGCCAGATCCGACAGAAAACTGAACTGTGTGGAAGTCCAACAACCAAGGAGTTAAAGAAGACACGTTCATGCAGACTGGTAAGCGGGGTGGAGCTGGGTGGAGAGCGCTCAGCAAGATGCGGATTGTGGAGCGGTACTGGCAATGCTCCAGCTGCCTGGAGGGGCCCGTGGTGGGCGCGCCTGGCCAAAACACAGGGGGCACATTCAGTGAAACCTGGGCTAAGACTGGTGGACTGGGAGGTCCCCCATTCACGTGCAGATAATCTGGGAGGAAAAGCTGGGGAGCGGAAAAGACCACATGGCCCACCAACGCAGGGAAATAAAGCCTCAAACCACCAATTGAATACACCTGTGGGGGTTGAGGCAGAAGCAGGAGGAACTCCTGGCCTCACAGGAGAGTTCGTTGGGGAGACCCACAGGGACCTGGAACTGTGCAGGCCCACCCACCCCGTAGCCAGCAAAGAAGGGCCCAACTTGCTTGTGGGTAGCTGGAGAAGTGCGGAGAACAGAGAAAGAGCCATTGTTCTCTCAGGCCTTGCCCCCACAGACAGCATTACAACACAACAACGTGGGTTACCCTGCCCCGGTGAACACCTAAGGCTCTGCCCCTTACAGTAACAGGCGCACCGAGATAAAAATAAATGGCCCAAATGAAAGAACATATCAAAGCTCTAGAAAAAATACAACTAAGTGATGAAGAGATAGCCAACCTATCAGATGCACAGTTCAAAACACTGGTAATCAGGATGCTCACAGGATTGGAAGAAAGATGGTCACAATTAGTTGAACAAGTGAAGGATAATATAAAGGAAATGAGGGGGAATCTGCAGGGAACCAATAGGGATGAGAAGGAAACTGGGACTCAAATCAACGGAGTGTACCAGCAGAAAGAAAAAAAACATCCAACCAGAAAAGAATGAAGAAACAAGAATTCAAAAAAATGAGGAGAGGCTTAGGAACCTCCAGGACATCTTTAAACATCCCAACATCCGAGTCATAGGGGTGCCAGTAGGAGAAGAGGAAGAGCAAGGGGTTGAAAACTTATTTGAACAAATAATGAAGGAGAACCTTCCCAAGCTGGTGAAGAAAATAGGCTTTCAGGAAGTCCAGGAAGCTCAGAGAGTCCCAAAGAAGTTGGACCCAAAGAGGAACACACCAAGACACATCATAATTACATTACCCAAGATTAAAAATAAGGAGAGAATCCTAGAAGCAGCAAGAGAAAAGGAGACAGTTACCTACAAAGGAATTCCCATAATACTGTCAGCTGATTTCTCAAAAGAGACCTTGCAGGCAAGAAGGGGTTGGAGAGAAGTATTCCAAGTCATGAAAGGCAAGGACCTACATCTAAGAATACTCTATCCAGCAAAGCTATCATTTAGAATGGAAGGGCAAATAAATAGAATATCCTTCTCAGATAAGGTCAAGTTCAAGGAGTTCATCATCACCCAGCCTTTATTGTATGAAATGTTAAAGGGATTTATATAAGGCATGGAGGGATATCAACAGGGGAGTGGTAGGGGGAGAGAGGGGGAAAAGGTACAGAGAATAAGTAGTATAAATGGTAGGTACAAAACAGACAGGGGGAGGTTAGAAATAGTATAGGAAATATAGAAGACAAAGAACTTATGTGTATGACCTATGGACAAAAACTAAAGGGTGGGGAATAGGGGGATGGGGGTGGAGGGGAAGAAAGGGGGGAAATGGGACAACTGTAATAATATAATCAATAAAATATATTTTTTTAAAAAAAGAACGTTTGTGTAATGCAAGACCTTTTTGACCTTAATGTTAAATGACTAAGACTATTGTTGAGTTTGGGGACCCTATGGTGTCTCTGATTCCCTTGCTAGGCTATTCCAGTAGTTAGGCTACTCCAGTACTTAGGCTACTCCAGTAGTTAGGCTACTCCTTACTTCTCTCTTCCTGCCTTAGAGTAGCTCCTTCCTGGCCTTGCAATTTGCTCCTTATCTTCTATAGGTTTGAAAACCAAATAGCAAAAGTGCTCAGAATGTTTGGATTCTTATTTTACATGCAACCCTAAATAAAAGACTTTCCTTTTAGTCCATCACAAAATCTTTAACATGTATTATATGACCCTACTTTTGGCTCTTTAGAGTTTCCACTTTTCAATTCATAGCAATCTTTGTTGCTCATGGTCAGCCAATTGGACAACTGACTTCCAAATAAGTGATTTGATTAACTATACCCTCATTATCAGTTCATTAGGACTCTTATTTGCAAGTGACCCAAAATCAAATCAGATTGGCTTAAGCAAAATAGGGAATGCATTGACTCATACAACTGAAAAGTCCATCACTTCAGACTTAGCCAGATCCAGGTGCCTAAGCCATCCCGGGAAAGCTGCATCTCTCCACATCTTTGCCTCTACTTTCTGCCATGTGGCCCTGGATGGCAGGCAAAGCTGGCCAGCAGAACGTATGGGCTGTTGTAGAAGAGAAAACAAATGCTGCGCAGGCAATAAGCAAGAGACATCCATCGAAATTCATTACAGATAACTTAACCTAGTTTCCAAGGGTTCCAATACCAGACAATTGTTTGAATAATCATTTTTTCTGGAGAGTCATTCCTATTAGTAACACTCTATTTCTGTATGCAAGAAAACAAACTTGGCGCTAAACCCATACAAGGCACCTCTAACATTAGGCCTTTTTAAGTAAAACATATTTCTGTTCCCTGATTACAGCATGTTTCTATCATCACCCTTATAATAATTTTCACACTTTTCCTCTCACTTGAAATAAAAACGTCAGTGTGAAACTTCTCTCCTGACTTCAATGTTAGCAGTTTCTTCCTTCTTTATAGGTCTTTTTGGAACATTATCTTCTCCTAAAACAGGAAGTATGAGAGCCAAAAATACTCTTTCCTTTTAGCCTAGTAGCTCTCCAGTGAGTGCTGCTGGAAGCTTTAAGGAAAGACAGTATTAGCAGCCAGGGCATCCACACCAGTCGTATACAGAAGGCATCTTTCAAATTCCTTTAAGGATCAATCTTCCAGGCAGATGTCTTTTGCCCTTTGAGGAAACTGTATTTCTGCAAGACATAGGCTTGGCTCTGCCCTTGGCATTGTCTAGGGCCTCCCAGTTGCAGAATGGATGCACGGAGTACAGCTCTACTCAGTTTCACTGCCAGCATGCTCACACGGTGAGAACTGGCCAGACGCCCCCAACACACGCCAGGCACCCGCCTCCATGAATCCTACTGTGGTGTAGGGGCCAGGAAATGAATGAATCTGTTCTCTAGTCAAAGGCCGTAGAGCCAAGAACTCCCAAAGTTCTTGCGTCAGAATCGCCATTCTCTAACTCTGCCTTAGGCTCCTTCTTGACCCTACCTGGCAAGGGGCCCCAACGTCTCTTGGAGTCGTCCCCCTCTCTGTGGTTCTTGGAAGAAGAACACTGCATTTGGGGGATTGAAACTTGATCCTGCCTCTTACCAGAAGAGAGGTCATTTCTATTCACCTCCATAAGACCCTTCAATCCTTTTCTAACCACAATTCTTGTTTTCTTTTAGTACTCCTCCCACTTCCCACTCCCTGTACATGTAGAAGAGAAAACAAAATGTGGTTCATGTGTACATGTGGTTCAAGCAGAGCTCTCCCTAAGCCTAAGCCAATCAGCACACTTGCACTCCCATGGCTATGGCCACTGGTTCAGGGATGGGCTGAGCAAGTCAGAATAGTTTGCAAGAGTTACTCATATAAACATGCTTTTACCTGCCAAGCTTGAAGCTGACCTGATACCAGGCACCAACATGTGACAATTGGCTTGGGACTTTCTTGGCTTTAAAATCAAAAGTCTAATGTCAGGGAACACCCTCCATCCCAGGTAAATCAGAGTGGTTAGTTACCCTGGTGGTGAGTGCTCAATGTGAGGGCTGGGGCTGCTGCATTCATATTGTTACCACATGAAACCCAAGAATGATACCAGCAGAAATGAAAAGGCACTGAGAGAAGTCAGTTTCTGACCACATCATCAAACCCCTGGATTTAGTCGCTTGTAGTCAGAAGTTCCTGAAACCTCTCATTATAAGACAAAATAAGTTTAATCCCTTTTTTTGATTAAACTTGGATTTCCTGACACTTGCAACAAAAAGCCTGTTCACTAATACATTAGTTGAATGATGCTGTACAAGTTGCTGAACCTCTCTGAGCCTCAGGTAATTCATCTGCAAAGCTGGGGTGATATTTTCTGAAGATTGAAGGAGACCACAGAGTCAGTCAAGTGTCTGTCTCAGTTCCCAGCATACAGTTTTGTTCCCTTACCCTTTGCAAGTTAGAGCTCTCATAAACTCCAGAAAGTGAGGTCTGGGAAGGAAATAAGGGTACATTTGTTCCAAAAGTTTATTGTACAGATAGGGAAACTGAGATACAGATGCAAACTAACTTCTCCATAGCCCTTCAGTTAGTGAGAAAGTCAGCACTAGAACCAGGCCTCCTGAGTTCTGCCTAGTGCTGTTTCTATCCCATTACAAACCCCAAATCCTATATTCTCTCCTCAGAGGGCCAGTGTGTTGATGCAAAAAAGAGGATGAGAATTTCACAGCCCAAGGAGACTCCACTCAAACATGCTATCTGTGGCACATCAGGAACACTGCCAGGAGCCAGCCCGGAGCAAGGGGATGGAGAGGAAAGACAGCAATCACCATTCACCACCCAGATTTGGGGTGGACACGAGAAAAGGACAGGGAAGGCTTGGCCCCCTCTTGTCACCTGAGGGGCCTATTCAGTTTCTCAGTGCTCAGCTGGTCTGCTCTCTCCTTCAACAGTTTGGTGGCCTAGCCAGGGGGACACCAGGGCCTGGGGATGAGACACCAGCTCTCTGCTCTGCAAGTGATATATTTGCACTGTGCATAGCCTCCTCTTCCAGCCTCAGCTGGTTTGACTCTAAGTTACTCAAGATCATACAAGGAATATTCTCCTTTACTGTCACGTGTTTGGGAGGGAGTCTGGGACAAATGGTTAAGTAATTCCCCTGGGAGTGCTGGGCTTCTGTCCAACTGTTCCTTTTAAAAGATCTCAGAGGAATGTACAGTACCGAGCTGAGGGAATTCTCTCTGTAGACCAGCAGTGGGACCACTGTGTATCCAGAGTCAGAAGAGGGTGCTTAAGACCCATGACACATCAAAATGTGCCTGCCAGGCTCTCGAGGGCCAGGGCCATTCCTGTTTTGCACACCAAGGATCACAACACCATGTGCCTGGCACATAACACACTGGGTAAGTGTGTGTTTTGTGTGTGTGGTGCTTAAGAGTTTATTTCTTCACACTTCTCCACACCATAGATTCTGGACCAATGGGTAAATAGACAGAAGGGTTGGATCATGATTCAAACATCAGTTTTATCCCTGGTCAATCTGGGTTAGAGGTCTTCACTTATGCCTGGAGCCAAAAGAAGGTACCTTCTTCCTTCTGCCCCCTTCCCAGCTGAGCCTAAGGACCCAGGGGGAGGAGGAAGAGCTGAACACCTACTTGCCCCATTCCCACCAGGTCCTGCCTTGGCGAGCCTTCTACGAGGAAAAGAGGTGGGCTACAGGCAGGCAGCTCCAAAGGAAAGAGCCCATAAGGGCCTGAGCATGAGGTGTTGCATGGTTCCCATTGCCCATCCCACCAGATGTCTAAATCACGCCTTATTGCAAGAGGTAGAGGGAGGTGTCACAGAAGGAAGTGCAGAAAGGGTTTGTTCATTGTCTTATCAAAAGGTTTGATGGCATTGCCATTGAAGTTCAGACAGCGTAGCTACCTGACAGATAAAAGTGGCTTCTCACAAGGGCTCTAGGTTATCTTGAAAATAAACTCCCTAAAAATGGCTCTCAACCGAAGCCTTTTCTCAAAGTCCCAATGAAAGCAAACCTATTATACCACTTTGTACTCTGCCGTGCCTTCGCCACATTCTTTAGTTTTTATGAGTTCAGAATAAACAAACAAAAATTCCATTTCAAAACATGTGAAGATTAGCAGTCCTATTTCAAAATACCTAAGATTCTGACCAACCCAGCCACCAAGGATCAGAGAGGCTGGTGACCTCAGACGTGGAGGTCCCTGCTGGGCCGGGTACAGGGCCAGACCTACAGGGAATCTAAAGATGCTTCGGGCTTTTTTCACTCGGCATAACTCCCTTGAGATTCATCCAAGTTGTTGCACGTGTCGATCGTTAATTTCTTTTTATCTCAGGTTAGTGTTCCATGGTATACATAGACCGTAGTTGGTTTAGAAGCTTAGCGGAAGGACACCTGAGCTGATTCCAGCTTCTATGAACATTTATGTAGAATACGTTGTGAACATATATAAACATAAGTTTTTATTTCTCTGAGACAAGTAAGTACCAGACATGCAACTGCTGTGTCATGTGATACTCACAGATTTACTTAAAAAAAAAAAACTTTCACACAGTTTTCCAGCGTAGTTGTACCATTGACCACCCTCACCAGCAATGTGGGAGTGGTCTAGTTTCTCTGCATCCTTGGCAGGATCTGTGTTATCTTAACTTTTATTTTAGACATTCTGGTAGGTGTGTGGTGATAGCCCACTGGCATGTTAATTGGTGTTTATCTAATGGCTAATCATGTTGAACACCTTTTCATGTGCTCATTGGCCATCTGTATAGTCTCTTTAATGAAATGTCTGTGCATGTCTTTTGTTCATTTTTCATTTGGATTGTTTGAGGGTTTTCATACTGTGGCATTTTGAGAGTTCCTTATATATTCTTGATACTAATCTTTTCTCAGATACGTGGTTTGGAAACATATTCTCTCAGTCTGTGATTTGTCTTTCTATACTTTTCACATGGGCTTTTATAGAGCAAAAATTTTTAATTTTGATCTTTCTAAATCATCAATTTTTGATCTTTTGAATTTTCTTAGTCCATTCAGGGTGCTATGACAAAATAGCACCAATTGGATAGCTTATAAACAACAGAAATATACTTCTTGCAGTTCTGGAAGCTGGAAGTCCAAGATCACGGAGCCAGCCTGGTCATGTTCTGGTGAAGGCTCACTGTCTGCTTCATAGCCGGTGCCTTCTCCCTGCGCCCTCACCAGATGGAGGGGGTAGGGAGCTCTGTGAGGTCTCTTTTATATGAACACTAGTCCCATTCTGGAAGGTTCCACTCTCATGACCTAATCACCTCCAAAGGCCCCACTTACTAACGCCAACGCCTTTGGGTTTAGGATTTCAACATACAAATTTGGATGAAGAGCATTCAAACATTAAGACCATAGCATGGATGGTGTTTTCAGTGTCAAGGTCAGGAATATTTTGAGTGACCGTTCTGCCAATCAGTTCACCATGACGCATGATATGAAAGTGCAAGGCAGGATATCATAGGGAAAATGAACGTGCCCCAAGCTGCCAGCCCTGGGAAGCAAGTAGGTGTGAAGAAAAATGAGGTTTGAAATGCAAAGGGGCAGAAGTTAATCTTTGGAAAATTCTTATAATCATCAGCTGTGCAACATTATGAACAGAAGATTCAATTTTCACTCGTGTCTAGTAAAATTGGCAAAGCCTATTAAAAATAAAAATAAAATCTCATTAACCCTACAAGCAGAAAGACCAAATTATCTTTCTATTATTTCTACAGATCATATCATAAAATTATTGCCATATAAAGAGGTCAGAGAACACAATCCAAAGAAAAAAAAGTAGGAAGAAAAGTTTTATGGCATTATGAAGGAATATTAAGTAATAAAAGATATTGTTATGTTTCTGAATTTTTGCAATGTCAGTATAGTGTTATTTGTCAGGTGCTCAAAATTTATAATTTGTTGTGATTGTTTTTTCTTATATTTAGGTTTGTTTCGTGATATGTTTTTCATGATGAAGTCCCATGAAATATAAGTCCTGTCCCTTGTATTTAGGTCAGTACTTTGTTGGGGAAGCAGAAACTTGGCAAGAAACCAGAGGCCTTCAACTTCAGGTAATTCTTGAGAAAAATAAAAAGCTTGCCCCTTCGAATATTCAACAATATCTTATAGGGGAAAAAGCACTAACTTTGAAGATCAGTGGCCCAAAATAAATAACAACAAGAACATTATGCATCACTAGTAGGTACAAAACCAGAAGGTTCCAGCTACTACTTTTTCCCTCGAGATTCCCATGTCAAGCATGCAACAAACCGGAGATGAATTCCCAATTTTGTGAGCTCTTTCTGGTCACAGTCCTGCCCCACTTCAAGTCCTTGTACTTGGATAGGCTGCCCAAGGGGAGGCAACAGCTTGATTCCACTATACACATCGACTGGGGTCAAGCACTGAGGTAGGAGCTTTCTCCACTTAACCTCCTTCAGGACCCTCTGGAAACAAAGCCCCCCAGGGGAGCCATGGCTCTTGCTCCTTCTCAGGATCCCTTAGCGATGATGCATAGAACGCAAGACTTTTATAGAGCAGTTTGATAACCAGCTATTCTAAGGAAACGACATTTGGCTAACAGCCACATGTCATCAATTAATGACATGGAGGATTCTGGGTAACACAATTGAACTTCTTGGCTTAGCTTTTTTATGACCTAACCTAATGATGCCTCTTTTAAGTACTCTGGTGCCATTCCGTCCATCTTTTGGGTTCTTCAGATGCAAAGTCGAGATTTCAGTCTTGCCATGCACTTGTCATGTGACCTTGGCCAAGCTGCTCACCCCACCTGCAGCTTGATGGTTAGGAGCACCTGCCTCATAGTGTGGATCCAGGGCTTATGGAGAACATGGGGACAAAGCCTAAGCAGAGCCTGGAGCCTAGCCAACCCTCAATAAAAGTAATTACTGCTAACATCAACCAAATCTTGTACATTTTAAAACCACCGGCACAGAGGAAATGGAATTTAACATTGAAGTTCTGACATTTATTGTGTAGAAAGTAACAGTGCCTTTCAGGCATTCCTGTCAGATGTTTACTGTCATGAGACCAAGCTGTTATTGGAACCAGTAAGAATGCTCAAATTTTCATTTCCAGTTTGCTATTTATCTTCAAAGATTTCTCTGCACTAGAGAAAAGAATGTTTTTCATTTTATTTCGTCCATGCATGAACAGTTTTAGAGAGTTATTAAACTTAAAAGGAAATAAATCAATTCCTCCAGCTCTCAGAACTACAAAGATATACTCACAGATATGCAAATGCTTTGTTAAATGCTGAGCTCAAACGTGAGATCAGGAAGGTTATATGGTACCCTGGCAGTATTTATCAAAATAGACCTAGTACGCAAATGAGCAACTTTTAGACACGATTTCAGGGGGAAAAAAATTTTCACTTTGAAATATTTCTAAAAGTGTTTTTAGAAATAGCATAACCAAAGTGCTAACCACACATTGTTATTAATCTTTTTATGAGATCACTCTCCCCACCAGAAACTATGATTTTTGATACCTTTGAGTATGAGAACCTGAGAGTAATCAAGCTCCTTCATGGGAGCAGTCAAGGTTCAGGAAGTGGTTAGGGTTCAGGGAGCAGTTAGGATTCAGGGTACATGCATAGGTTTTGTCATCTAGGGCACAGACTCAAATTTAGATGCAAACCCCCCTTATCACTTTATGTTCTCAGACCTTCAGTTTACTCTTTTTTTTAACCAATTACATCAATGAAAAGATTCACTTTATATAGTTAGCATAGGACACCTCATGATGAGCTATCCGGACCATTTCTTCTATTCATACCTGGGAAAGTATACTTTTATTTGAAAAAAATATTCTATGGAGATAATTTTGGCCACAGTTAGATACTTTAACTTCTCTCTTGAAAAGAATGTTCCAATTTCGATCTAAAATCTAGTTCTCCTGGCAAACTATAAACATTAGAGCCTAACCTACGTTTCTTACGAAGGCAAACTTCCTGCCAACCCCTATAATATAACATTTGTCTACAAAAAGTCTGAAAAATTCAGGCCAATGTTGCTTCAAAATCATTCTTTTTTCCATTCCTTTCTACCAGTCTGGTAGAGTCTCAGGGAAGGTAATCAAATGTTAAAAAGTAATCATCATAAATATTTACATTTTTAAAAATTTTTGTTAGCCCATTTCAAGGACTTGGTTTATCTTCCTGTTTCAAGGACACACCAAAAACGTCAAGGCATCCACGTAGCCACCGGTTTCAAACCCTCACACAACGGTAAGACGATGGAGTTTTTAAATAAACCAAATGATTTCTTTGGCCAAACCATTTTTCTGAGTCATGTGAAAATGTGTTTCAGAGACCAAGGTGGTGGTGTTTTTTTCTTTACGTTCTCCAAGGACTGAATGGGAACTGGGTTTTGACACTCGGCCCAGCAGGATTTTTTGAGTGTGGTGTCCCGGGCAGGCAAACGGGCACTCACAGCCTTGTTAGCATGATTCTGATATGCATGTCCCACGAGGCAGTCTTTCCAGTCAAGGGTGGAGTCAAAAAAAGTCAGCAGACCCACGTCAAAGCCAGATGGAAAATCACAGTCTCAACAACACAAACGTTCGTTTTCTCAAGAATAAAAAAGGTGCTAGGGCACAAATAAACTAGCTTTCTCTCTTCTCCTGAGACACGCAGTAGCGCCCACTACTCTAGGAGGTGGCAGCAGAGAGATCAGACTCTTTATTGCAGGAAGTTCACCAGAAATGTCCCTTTATAAATACATTTTCAAACAAATGACTTTCAGCAACACTGGGGGAAAGTTCAACAGTGTTACTGGGTTTTGCGGTGGCCTTGAACTCTAATCCTACTGGCAATCAAAATGCCTTGGTCCCCCCCAATTAAATAGTTTGAAACTATGAATTTATTTGCATCTAAGGACTCTTAGATGAGACAGAGAAGTAGTTCCACACACCTCTCTTTTAGATTCAAAGTTTTAAGCTCAGTCTATTTAAATAGATTGGAGCTAATAGTAAGAAAGTAAAACAAGCAGCTGGGAACCTTCCCAGAAGGAGGAAGGTGGAGCCTGGTTGGGTGGTCTGGGTTTAAAACCAGAGCTCCAATACTGGGAAAGCCTCATGACTGGTGATGTGGTGGGATCCTTCCTGAACTAGTCACCGTGGCAACCTGAGAAGAACTAGTCACCATGGCAATCTGAGAAGTCCTCAAGGCAAAGTCAGCTTAAGACTTTCAGGGGCCTTAAATCCTGAGAAGAGTGTGTTTCCCAACCAATCACCATTTCCACCATGAATGTCATTCAAACTATTAATTATATTAAACCATAAAGTAAGGATAAGAAAGCCTGAGAGTAAAAACTAGCCCTTAATGCCAATTTGAAGCTTCTATTGTAATATTAAAACTTTCAAAAATACTTTTTGCCGCCATTTTGGTGCCCATTGTCACCTGAATTTAGAGTTGTCTGACCTGCTTTGAAGGAAAAGGCCAACTGTTCCAGAATTTAAAGACCCCGAACCTATTTTTGCCTAGAGAACCCAGACTGGAATGGACACTCCAGAGACTGAAGTCCTTTCACTTGTAGTGCGTTTCACAGCCCACGTGGTTTCTGGGTCTCTTGGCTTGTGCTGGGTGGCCACGTACTCTGTTTCAAGCAACACCATGGTGACAGAGAGACCAGGGCTGTGGCTCCTTTCCAGGCAAGAGGAATGTAGGCTGAAATGAGGGCGATTAAATGAAAATAAGGTGCTGGATAGAGAAACATTGTAAACGTTAAGTCGAGTCAAGTTTGTGGTGGATTGGGGTTATGAGTGAGTGAGAGTATGAGTAAGGGAGGGAGAGTTTCTCACTTGGGTTACGGGAATGATGTTGATGCTATCAATCAAGAGAGACTTTAGAAGAGGAGGAGGAGGATATAGTTAAGTAGGGAGGATAAAGAGACGTGGTGTTTTGGGTTTGTGGCAGGTTGAACTTTCTGGCTGTCTCTCTGTGTCAGGCTGGCTCACCTTGTAATGGGGGCACAGATATGGATCTAGAACTCACGAGAAGGAGGACTTGGAGTCACCCACATGACTGAAAATAAGGAGCCTAGAGAACACCTTCAGTGTAAGAGAGAAGTCAGTGCCGTGGAAACAATAACAGAAGAATGGCCAGAAGAAATAATGAAGAGATCAGAGTGCATACAGATGGAGGCACAAGCCAGAGGGAAGGAAGAGGAAGCAGAAAATACTGGCCACTGTGGCTCTCTTTGAAATGAAGGAAGGATTGAGGAAGTTTGTGTCAGGTAGCTTTGCCTTCTCAGAAATTAGGAAATGATGTCATTTCTAAGCACGATAGGACTAGAGGTAAATGAAAGGCTCAAAGAGAACCAAAAAAAAAAAAAAAAAGATTGGAAACAGTTGAAAAGCCAGGCAGAAAGAGCAAGCGAAGCCTGGGGTGATCAGAAGAGGAGCAGCATCCAACTGGGAAGGCTGCCCACCAGGAAAAAGACAAGGATCAATGAAAAAAGTTGGGGAGAAAAATAACCAACAGTATCTTTTTGTATTTATCTTCAAAATGTTTTGGTAAAAAACAGAAAAACAATTCTCAGATTACTACATATGATCTAAAAACTGACACTTTTCTAGAGAATAGGTCATATTATATTTCAAATCTTACAGAATAGCCTTTTCACAAATCACAAGTATATTATGACCTAGACATTTCACAAAGTAGATATAACAAGGTCCTCAAATCAAACATGGACAAGAAAATAATTATGTATTTTAAAAGTTCTGCTTAAATAAGATCATTTTTCCAGGTTCATTGACACATAATTGACAGATAATGTTGAACAAGTTTAAGGCATACAACAGGTTGATTTGTTACGCTTATACATTGCAAAATGATTCCCACCGTAGTGTTAGCTGACACCCACATCTTGTCACATCATTACCATTCCTGTTTCTGTGGTGAGTTCGTGAAGATCTACTCTTTCAAGTCTATAATACATTAACTACCACATTGAACTCTACTTTAGATCCCCGGAATTCATCTTACAACTGAAGGTTTATACTCTTTGACCAACATCTCCCCAATTCCCCCACCCCAACCTCTGGTAACCATCACTCTAGTCTTTGTTTCTACAAATTCCCCTATTTGAGATTCCACAGATACATGGTATCATATAGTACTTGTCTTTCTATGACCTTTATCACTTACCATAATGCCATCAAGGTCCATCTATGTTGTCACAAATATCTGGATATATTTCTTACTTATAAATTAATAATGTATATGTTAGATCTTCTTTAATCATTTATCCATTGACAGATACTTAGCTTGTTTCCATATCTTGACTATTGTGAATAATGCCACAGGGATCAATTTTCATAAACCGTATGAGGAGACTGATCTCCTGTATGTTGTGATGGTTAATTTTTTGTGTCGACTTCAGTGGGCCACAGAGGGCCAGACATTTGGTCAAACATTTTGTGTGTGTCTGTGGGGCTGTTTACTGATGAGATTAGCATTTGTATCGGTAGACTAAGTAAAACAGATTGCCTTCCCATTAGAAAGTGGGCCTCATCCAATCACTTAGAGGCCTAAACCTTCCTGCAACTAAGAGGAAAATCTTCCAGAAGACGGTCTTTGATTTGGGACATCTTTTTTTATCCTGCTTTTGGACTCAAATTGTAACATCAGCTCTTCCCAGGTTTGGAGCCTGGTGGCCTTTATATTTGAAGTACATTGTCAGTTCTCCTGGGCCTCCAGCTTGCTGAGTGTAGATCTTGAGACTTGTCAGCCTCCATAATCACATGATCCAATTTCTTATAACCAATCTCTTCACCTGCATGTGATAGAAGAATATATATAAGTATATGTATTTATATTATATCTGCAAATATATATTTACATAATGTTTAACAGTAGAATATATATAGTCTAATGGTTCTGTTTCTCTAGAGAATCCTGACTAATATATATTTTTATATATTTATATAGCATATGAAATAAAACATATTTTTAGTTTCTCTAAAGAGTAATTTGGTCATCAAATTGCAATGTTGTCTTTAAATTTACTGTGTATTTTCTCTTCCAAAAAAGGCAACTTTAAAAAGAAAGAACCGACAAAACTTAATATGAACGTGGAACTGGTTTTTGTACATCATGTTTCTGCAGAGTCTGCTTCTGCTCTGGTTGTGGCCCCAGGTCCTCCGCCAGCCCCAACTCTGGGAGTGAACGGTGCAGCTCTTAGTAGCTTTCTCACCTATAACGAGATGTTACCTCGATGAGAGTCCCAGGAAAATGAAATTCAGCAAAGGGAATTGGATCTGCCAGAAGGATATGTGAGGGCAGGAAGTCAGCTTCCTCAGGCGTCTCAGCAGGGCAAGTCATTCTGTGGATTAGTGACGGCTCTTGGGTCCAAGCCAGGCACATTTTAGGACACTGGCCGTTTTCCTCTCAAGACAATGTTTTACCATTTTCATGACATGAAACTTGTTGGGAGTACACTTCTTTCTTGTTCCTCACGTAAGGTATCTGGCCAGGGATTTCATATCTCTGGACCTGTTTCCTTATTGGCAAAATATTAAGACATTAAGGAAGAGGATCTGGGCTGCCTCATCTCAGGCTGATGTCCTACTGTTAAAAGTTAATGTCAAAATGACTTTTCTTTAACAAATGGACCAAGGCCGTTTTGCTATCCATTCGGGGACTACTTTCGTTTTTCTGTGTAACAGAGATTCAGGCGATACTTCTATGTGTCATGAGATCTATATAAGATCACAACAAAATCCAAATTCCAAACCCTGTGCAAGTCTATATCCATCTTCCATCATTTCTACAAACTCCTGGAGCAGTTTCTGGCCTCGTGTGAGCTTCTGGTGCTAACTTTGGCTTGCTCAGTTGATGGATCATTTTGATACTTCACATGTGCCCCCCATGGACCTAGATGTGAAACTCAACCCTTTCCTCCATTTCCCCACTTCTAAAAGAAATGGGGGTGCTGACTTTACTGCATGTGTAAAAGGGATGCAAGAAATATAAACAACCCATTTAAAAATTAGACACCCCCACTCCCAAACTATTTAAACATCAGACCACTTGCCTGGTGGGCATTTCCACCGGCCAGTTCCCCCTGCGGCATCCAGACTCACTCTGCTCCTCTGAGAGCGGAACAGTTTTTATTTTCTTGTTCTGTGCACTTTAACTGTCTTCTTTTATTGCTTTGGCTTTATTGTATTGACCTCAGGCCCTTTTGCACCTGCTATCCCAAAAGTCTTCATAGAGCGTTGCTATAAACAAAGACAGTTTTCTGCTGAGAAGCAGTCAGGTGCTAACTGCTAAGGGAATATATTTTCCATACAAACTCTCCCAACACACACCCTGGTAACAGCAGCCATGTCACTGTATTAAGACCTATCATGTTTCCGTAGCTCCCCAAACATATTCCAAGAAGCTGTCATTGTCTGGTTCTCAAAATGCTCATGGCCAGATGCTCAGCATCAAATACATAAGGGTCTTGGAGGTTCTCACAAGCCAGAGCGGAGCTGATGCTTCCCTCTGTAGAAAACATGACTGGCCTTTGGCAGCACAGCCCCTCCCAACTGGTAAGCCGCAGCTCACAGACCTGGTGGGGAAAAGGTGTAGAAGGTTTACAGGTTAGATTCCAGGTTTGAAACCATTCAGATACTGCCAACAGTGGAAGTGGCATTGGAAAATCATCTGCACAGTTCTTTTCATAAGTCTCTGAAGTCAGTAACTATTACTTTGGTGCATATGAGCTGCACCCAGTAATGGCCCCCCTTGACCAGCCTGGCAAATTTTCCCAGTTCAACTGGTTTTTACTTTGGTCACTTACTCATTACCAGTGATAAATTTAATTTTGTGAGTACAGGAAATTTTTTTTTCTCTTATCCTGTTTTCCACTATCTTTTCTACAAATAATGGAGCCATGCATGCTTTTTATTCTTGTTATTGTTATCTGGCACTACGTGTTCCTAAAGGGAATATATTTTTTTTTATTTTTTCAATTGCTTCTTCTTCACTTTTTAATTAATTATTTATATTGGCCTCAGATGTCAGCAATTAACTCAAGTCTGAGTCTTGATAAAATTTCATAAGTATTTTCTACACCAAAAATAATGTTTACTTCTAACAATAAATAATGTTTAAACATAATTTAAATAAATAGATTTTAAAGTGTATTATAGATTTTTACAGCTTCTGAATATCAATTTTCAAAATATATTTAAATATACATGAAGTATACCAAATTGATATCTTGCAAAATTTTTGAATGTTGATTATAGAATTAAATTAAAAAATCACCCTTTAACACTTGCTATTTGGTGTACCTAGAGTTTTTCGATATTTTGATGCTACTTACTTTTTAATGTTCTTAAAAATGCAGTCGACCTAAAAATCTTTTTTGAAATTTAATTTTTCTGAAACCAAAACAGCGGCTATATCCTCTTAAGTTTCTTGCATTTAACCTTTTCTGACATTTTTTTTAAACCTAAAGGATAAGACTTTGGTTAAAGCCAGAAGGCCCTCAGACTCAAAAGAAACAGAGAAGTCCCGAACATGCTTGCTGTCCTATTTAAGCAATCCACTGGGGATCATCACAGCTTGAATTTGTAAGTCTGATCCATCTTCTCCTGTGCCTAAAAGCCTGTTTTCATGCTCAATTCATCGAGAGAAGGAATGGTACCGTGCAAAATGAGACCAACACCTTGCAAGACATCTATAAAAACAAAGATTTGAATATTTCTAAGTATTTCCAAGTGCCAAGAAAAAAGCAAAGTCCTTTTATGAGATGGGTCACAATAGGACAAGACAGAGTTCATGAAGCTAATAAGTACAACCTCTCACAACTGACAGCTGACACCCACATCCCTCACCTTGCTATACAGCCCTCCTTCGGCCAGCCTGGATGAAAACCCCCCACGCTGTGCTAGGAAAGCAGTTCCAAGAGTGAGCTCATTGTCATCATGTCCCATGACATGGAGACAACTCTAATCTAAGATAGTATTGCATGGAAAGAATTTCATTACAGAATGAAGCATTTATAAGGGCTCATGGGCTAGGACAACAGGTCAGAAAAGAGTTTGAGATGAGGCCGAGATTGTAAAGGATAGAAGAAAAATAAGAAACTATAAAACTTCTCACAGTGTCATCTAAGAGCCGTCTTCCCAGCAGGTGGGTCATCCACCCAAACACAGGCACTGCTCAAAGAAAGCGGAGCCCTGTCACCCTTCTCCCCCACCATTTGGGACAGTTCACTGGATGGTTCTATAGTGTCTGTAGAATGGCAATGATAGCAGTAAGCACCTCACATGGATCTTATGAGAGGAAGTGAGATGATGTCTAGCAAGCGCCTGCCACACAGTAAGAAGAGAGAGGGTAATGAGAGAGGGTAATGGGAGGAAGAGGATGGAAGCAGAAGAAGGAGGGGTTTGATATTACTAAAATTATTATCTGGGCTTCTGGAATGTTCCACCATGGTACTCAAGGAGTAGCATTGTCCTGCAGTGTGCTTAATGACTTCAACGTGGAGCTCATCTGCTACAGTGGGCAGAAATCACCACCTCCTCTCAGAGCACCAGGTGCATTGTAGCTGCTCAGATGTCACTGAAGAAGTGGCAAGTGATAACCTGGACACACTCAGGGGCACTCAGCAGCTCAGCCATGCACCCAGCGTGTCTGAGAGACCTCACGTCCTGGGCCCTGGCTGCAGCCCTCACTCCCTCAGTTAACCTGGGAGATGGGCTCTGATGAGAGCTTCCTGCAAATGTCAACTCTGCCTCTTTAAACTTTCCTGTCCTTTTTAGGTCCCTGGACAACTGCCACTTGATTCATGAGAGAACTAAAGCGAAATTTATCCTCTAGTAATTTTAGAAGAGGTTGGGAGAGATTTCTGGCTAACTCTAGTGCTCAGTAACTCCTGTTAAGGGTGACTTTCCTGTCAGACATGCCGTGAGTAATGGGATATGGCAGCGTTCAGTTTATTACCCAGTCTGAGCACGTCCAAGAGTAATTCCACGAGGTTGCTTAGTCTTCAGCCACTGGGCCTCCCCTCCCCAGGCCTCACTTTGCAGAGATGAAGGTGAGGTCTTCAGCTCTTCCAAGCCTATCTTTCACGGGTGGCAATTGGGAAGAAATCTTCATGGTAGTACATAGCGATGGTTAAGGTCATTACTTATGAGTTGAGTAGCTTTGGACAGTGTTATAGACAGAATTGTGACTCTCTCCTCAAATTTTAATGTTGTGACCCTAAACCCCAATGCCTTGAGAAATAAGGCCTTTAAAGAGGTAATTAGAGTTAAGTGAGATCATAAGAATAAAGCCCTAATCCCACAGGACTCATGTCCTTATAAAAGGAGGAAGAGACAGCAGGCATGTGTGTGCACAGAGGAAAGACTATGTGAGTATGGAAGGTGGTCACCTGGAAGCCAGAGACAGAGGCCTCAGGAGAAACCAAGCCCATCACACTTTGATCTTCAACTCCCAACCTTCAGAACTGTAAGAAAATAAATACTGGTTAAGTCCTTCAGTCTATGGTACTTTGTTATGGTAGGCCTGCCGACTACCACAGGCAGGACTTTCTATCTCGGTCTCAGGTCCCCTCCGTAAATGGATACAGTCACAGACCCTACCTCGAAGGGCTGGTGTGATGACCGAATAAGGAAATGCTTGTAAAACTCTAGGCCGGGGCCTGGCATTTGAAAGGGGCTCCTCACATGTGAGGTGTTAACTGTAGTAATCCAACCATCAATTTTAAAAATGTAGTATATGAGGTCCAAAGAAGTTAAATCACAGCTCACTAGCAGTTAGTTAGTTGGTGAGCCCGACTTGGAGCCTGTATCCTCACAGTCATCTCTCTTATCGTTGCCTGCATTTCTCATTCCTCACAACGGTGTAGGTAGTGGTTTGGAGCCCAGGGTTGGGGCCTAAGCTGAGTTCTGGCTGAGGGCCAGGTACTGTTCAGGTGCTGTATGTGTGGAGGGAGCGGAAAGGCAGACGAGGTCCCAGCTCTCATGGGGCCTTGTCTCCTGCCAGCAGGAGGCGGATGATGACTAAACAACACATAAGCACAATAATTTCAGAGAGGAATAAGTTAGTCCTCTAGAGAGTGACCCGTGATAGAAACAGGATGTGCAAAGGCCCTGAGGCAGGACTAAGCTGAGAATCTTAAATGGAAGAAATTGTGATGGTTAGTTTGTCTTTAACACAGGTTGTTGCCATTCTTCTACTTAGAAACCTGGTTTACTTATAATGTTCAAGATGTTATTTATCACAACAGAAAAGAAAGAGAATCCACATATACTTCTACAGCTTAACTGAAATCCAAAGTGAGGACTGATTTCAAAGAGAAAAAATCAAATGGCATTTGAAAGGGAAGGTGGTAGCGGAGGTGGTGGTAGAAGTCGGCCACTGCTGAGCAGACAGAAGCAATGAGGCCAAACTCAGTGCATCAGAGCTGGGGAGGGAGTTCATCTTGTTGGGTGGGCTCATCGTAAAGATGGGGATACTGAGTCCCTGAAGGGTTCAAAGACTTGATTAAAGACACATAGTAAAACAGTAGCAGAACCAGGACTAGAACATGGGCCCCCCAATTCTTACCCCAAACAAGAAGCTCGTTTTCCTCTTCTTCATTAATACTTCCAAAAGGGCCCGTGGGGTAAGAAGCTGGGGACAGTGAGCCTTAAGCTGTAGTGATACTCACAGTCCAGGGTCCTGAGTGAACACTATCCCATTTTTATAATGATGAAACCAAGGCTTAGAGAAACTAAGTGACTCGCCCAATGTTGCACAATCAAAACGTTATAGAATAAAATCGTGTCATTTGTGATAATATGGATGGACCTAGAGGATATGATGGTAAGAGAAATAGGTCAGATAGAGAAAGACAAATACCACATGACTGCCCTTATATGTGGAATCTGAAAACAAAACAAACAAAACAAAACAAAACAGAAATGCACTCACAGATACAGAGAACAAACTGAAAGTTGCCAAGGGGGAGGAGGTGGGGAGAGGGGCGAAAACAGTAAAAGGGATTAAGAAGAACAAGCCATCAATTATAAAAATAATCGTGGAGGAATGGCGGTAATGGTGAGAGGAATCAGAGCCACTCCAGGGCGGTCTTTAGAGCGCCGACTTAGAAGGGTACAAACAATGTCTGACACTAATTATCAACATCCACTCCCAGGAGTTCAAACTTAGCAGACTCTTCCAATTTTGATTCTAAAGTTACCAAAACTTGTAAGGAACACTTATTTTTTTTATTCCTTAATATTTTATTAATCATACTCAAAGCCTCTGTTATACTTAATGAATAACAATTTTTTCCAGGAAAGAAATTATAACAAAGTAGTTTCAAAAATAAGAGATACGTGGACTAAAATACTCCACCGATTGCTCTATCTTGCTAAAATAAAGCAATATATTGACAACAGATGCAGTGACTAACATTCTTATTGAGTAAAATTCAGACAATGCGAGTGGGTCATCTATCATCTTTGCAATGGTTTCAAACAACAGTTCTATGTATGTGGCATTCTACTTCAAGGTGGTTTCACAGAATCAGACAGAACAACACTCGGAATTGTTTTAGTCTTGCTTTTAAGTTGCAAAATGATAAACTTTTTTTTTTCATTCAGAAGACTATTGCTTTGAGTAAAAAGCTAGAAAACCCTTAAACATTTCACTTCAATATGTGTTTGAACTACTACAAAAATATCAAATAGATTTTTAGTGATCCTTTTCCAACAGGATTAATTGTAACTGTACGTTTACAACTTCTCAAGAACTTGAACTAAAAGACAGACTTGAAGGTGGGGTCATCAGTGAATAAGCTTCTGTCCTCAAACAAAGTTGTCTAGAGTCCAGGGATTCTGGGAGAGAGGAGGCTGCTGAAACACACCCCTCTCAAGCAAATGCAGCACCAAACAGAAAACAGTCTCTGGCTTTGGGTGTGCCATCCAAGAAAAAGGACAGAATAAATCATTTCCCCAATCACACATGTGTGTGGACACAACCTATCAAGAGCTCAGAGGAGGCTGTAATGAGTGTACAAAGGCAGTCTGCAATTGTTTGCCAGAAGAAATGAGCTCCGAAGTTAAGAGTTGACAAGGAGGAAAGAAGAAGCTGAGCCAATAAAAATGACCTGTGTGACAACTTAGCATGTCGCAGACAACGGAACGCCCAACTGGCAGTCAGCTGCAAATTTTAGTACTGATTCTGTCTCTATTAGCTGTGAAAACTCAAGAAAGTCACTTAATCTTTTTGGATCTTGGATGTGCTCATTCCTTCAACACAACAAGCCTTCACCGAGCACCACTTCCAGCCAGGCACCGTTCTAAGCTCCGAGGACGCTCAAGTGAACGGAAGCTCCTGCCTTTGGGAAGCTGCCGGTAGAGTGTTGAATTTAAGAACTTTAGGAGGAGGTCATGATATGAAAATAAGAGTAGGAAAAGGCCACTGTTGGTTTCTCTCTCCTTCTATTGGCTCCCTTTAATGCTCCATCTGCCATAGAGCTCCCCCCAAACACATCCCTGCTACTGTGCCCGTGCCACATCCCCAGTGGGTCCCAAACGGACATCTCACCCTTTTCATCTGAAATACGAGGCTGTCCACATCTGGGCTTCAATCAAATTTTCTAGCAGTTACCCTCCAAAATTCTCTCTCTTGACCCTTATGCTCCAGGTCAGTTATCTGATATTTTCTCACATACACTTCACACATACCAACTTTCATAATAAAACTTGGCTCTCGTGCCTCCCTCAGCCTGGAGTGACTTATCTTGGTCACTTATCCATAATCCTACCCCTTCTTCTATGAGGCTCAATACTTTTTTTTTCAATGAGGAAAACTTATTTATTAAATGCCTCAGGTTGAAATAGTAATATTGATTCAAGAAGCTAGAAAACAATAAGAACTTACAGAAGCCTTAAAGACTATTAAAATAATGGATGTCCCTGTAATAATAAAAGAAAGTTGTCCTGGAAAATCAGATGAGAAATTAATAAAAAATGTTGTTAAAAAATAGTCATGGAATATAATATTCGACACAGAGAATATAGTCAATAATATCTCAATAACATTGTATGATGATAGGTGTTTACTAGACTTATCATGGTGGTCACTTCATAAGGTATATAAATGTACACCTGAAACTAATACATCGTGTGTGCTAGAAACTACAGTGTTTCTACTTTCAACACCTTAACTCTTAATTAGGTACTGAACAGTTAATGTTTCAGGTTAATGAAATGTAACAGTTAATGAACAGTTAATGAACACAAAGGCTTATTTCTGATAGAAGGAAGTCACAGCTCCGACTTAAGGATGAAAGTAAACAAAGGCAACCTCTCTTGAAATCATAGGCACGTGGTACACTAAACCAAAACCCAAAGCATCTTAGGAAATTACCAAGATGGAAGGGCTCTTACTCACCCTTTCAGATTCAGCTCCCTGGAAGAAACCTATTTTGATCTCTTCCTCTCCACCGGCAATGTTGCCACAGCAATAATGAGTGAGTCTCCTCCACACTACTCCAGTACCCTGTGCCTGATTTCATTTTATATCTACACACACACACACACACACACACACACACACTCTCTCTTGTGAAAACCAAGATAATCAAAACTTCTGTGATGAAGCAAGAACCCTTGGAACCCAACATCTGACAGCTCCCAACCACAAGACAAGTCTAGAACTATCCCTGCCCACTGCACCTCTTGCCTTTCTAACATTCACAGCCCCTGGGCGTCCACCAGAAACAATGTAGAGGGGTGTCTAGAAAGAAAGTATGACTAAAGGGTATTGGGAGCCCTGAGTCCAAAGGCTCTGTGCAGTCTCATCCAAACATTGGGCCATTTTATTTTTCAGTGTACAAAGATCCAGATGTGAACAGCTTTAGAGTAATATTTTAAACTCCTCAAGAATCATGCTGTGTTTCCACGGCTCTATTTTACATGCTTATTTGATGAGTCTCTTGTTGGAAATCTAAACCTTGAATGATCTTTCACAAACCATTAATCTTTGAAATGCAGTTCAAGGAAGAGGCTTTGTGACTATCAAGCGTTAGCATCCAGAATTGATGAAAAACACAGAGGCCTTGGGCTTTTAGGGGTGCCTGCAGGTTAGGGCTGTGGGAAGGAGATCCTCCTGTCACCATGGTAACACATCCAAGGTAGCACAGTCACATGAGCACATCCCCTCATTTCTCCTCTGAAACTGCAGGTCAGTTATGGTTTCTTAACAAGGAATAAAAGGGGAGAAGTAAGGGAGGAAAGGAAGAACAATTTAAGGGAATATATTGTTCCTTAGAAGTCACGACACAGCATAAATTTATAGACCCCCTAACATAATTTCTATCTTTTTTTCCTCTTTCCTGGATTCTCTCTCATTTGAAAAGATAGGCTACTCTTTCCACATTTGCTTAGCCTTGGACTTTTTGTACTAATATCAGCCTTCCCAAATATGTTTGTTGAGCGCATGGAGTTTACAGAGCACTATGTGGGGGTATAAAAGATAGAGAAAGTACATTGTCCCAGGGTTCAAGGTGAGTGCAGTCTAAGAAAGAAAATGTGCATTCTTAAAAATCAGTCAAAAATATTGTTGTAGTAGTTAGACTCCAAAGATGGCTCCATCCTTTCCTTCCCTTCCTGCTTGCATGCTGGGCCACTCCTCTAGAGGTAGAGACCATTTCCCCTCCCTTTCCAAGTGGGCTATCTTTGTGACTTGCTTTTGACCAATATAGCAGAAGTGATATAATTCAGGGACACCTGAGTTCAGGCCTAAAGAGCACAGATAGTTTCTGTTCTCTCTCTATGGGAAGCCAGTCACCATGTAAAAACGTCCAACTGCTCTGAAGCCATCATGTTATGAGCTAACATGCTAGTGAGAGCAAGAGCTAGAATGGGAGAGAGAGAATGAGAGAGTGAGAGAGAGAAGCCATAGCATCTCCCAGCTTGTCCAGTCACTCAAGTAATGCACCAGGTTTGAGAATAAAGACATCTTAGACATTTTAGCCCAGCAGATGCACAAGAAGTTCCATGCAGAAGAGCCTGGGATAGATTGCGGAAATATGAGAAATGAGACATTGTTGTTTTAAACCACAAAGTTTTGGGGTAGTTTGTAAAACAGCAATAAAAAACTGAAACAACTCCAAAGCGACACAGAACCCCGAGAATTGGTAATACATCTAAATATTGTAAATGAGAGTCACTGAGGTGAAGTTTATTCACAGATGAAGGGCTTAAGGGCCAGTCACTGGTCTAAACAATTTACATGTATTGGTATATTTAAATTTCACAATAACCTATTGAAGGACATAGCATTATTATCAACGTATGAATTTTGTGAGGACACAATGGAACCCGTAATAAAAGCCAGACCAGCTGGAGACATACAGCCTTTGTGTTACATGAGCAAAAATAATTGGATACAGTAAAGTGCTGAGACTTGGAGATTATTTATTGTGCAGCATACTTTCTTGAAATCTGTACCAGTTTACTAGTAAATCCAACAGCAATTAACAAGCCAATCCCTTGAAAATCTCAGCATCTCACCCTGGAAGAAGAGGAACCCCACCAACCACGTTTAATGAACAGTTGCAAGAGCCCAACAAATTGGGACAGCGTGGGGGGGCCACGTAACGCAGAGAGGTAGAGACATTTCCTACACAATGGGTGGCAGGGTCTGGAAAGAGAAGAGCACTTGGGCAGTCAGCCCTGCCTCCTCCATTTCTGTTGTTCGAAGCTAGTGAGAGTCCATGGAGCAGTTCACTCACATAATCATGGTGTCCTTAGATGTTGCTTATAATCAAGAGAGAGTGATTAGTAAGGAAATAGTGTCCAATAGTCAAAGTACCCAGAGAAAGGAATATCCCACTCTCTGTTTATTTATTGTCACAACCCAGCTAAAGTGAGGAGAAAAATGAGATCATAACTCATGCTAACTTCAATGTCTACATGTTTATTAAAACAGTTTCAGAAAAAAGTTCTTACTCAACTCTATATTACTTTTTGGACTATTTTCCCCTTCAAATAGAGAGAGAGAAACTGCCTTTTTTTTTTACTCCGTAGGCAGATAGGTAACATGTCATAAAAAAAAAAAAATTCTGCTCTGAATTGTTAGCCACTGGACTTCAAAGGAAACACCACAGAGCTATTACATGTTTTCTAGGCTCTGATTTTATATATATTTCTCTTCACCCTGAATTTTGTTTGTGACATTTCATTGTAATTTCTGCCAAAACCCTCCAATTACTTTCTGTTCGCAAGAACGTTTTCCCTAGATTAAGGCAAGTTTTAGAAGGTTGGAGTCAGCCCAGTTTAGGTGTGCCTCGAGGCTTCACCCTCCAACTGCAGGATGTGTGTGACTCTGGTTGGCTCACAAGAACATGAAAAGGCCCAATAGTTGAGGTGAGGGTGGGTTAAGAGCCTGGTGCATAGAGTCAGACTGCCTGGGTCTAAACCCCAGCTCCCACACTTAACACCTGTATGCCTGCGGTGATTCCTTACCTTCTGTGGGTTTTAGCATCCTTATCTATCAAACACAGACAGCATAGTACTTCCCTCCGAGGAAAGCTCTAAAGAGGACGTGAGCTAATACATACAAAGCCCCTCAAACAGTATTTGGCTAATTGAAAGGGCTCAAGGAATGCTTATTATTATTAAAGGTGGTTTTGAAATCCACTCCTGGAGATAGAACTAACCGGTTGGTCACCGCTGGTGCAGACAGGCCATCAACTGTTGGGTTGGGAGCCCTGGGAAACTTGGCAGCCTTTTTACCCAATGTGTGTTCAGTCTGGAATAGCGGCAGGGTTCACTCATAGTCATGATGGGAAGGCTGTTCGCTTTATCACAAGCACTTACCATCCACAAACAGAAAAGAACACGCAAGGGAAAATGTTCCTATACCAATGTTGAGTCTTTAATACGTGCACAGTCCCATTCAGCAAATGTCGACTGAGTTCTCTCTGTGTGCAAGGCACAGTGAGCTGAAGGTGCTGCAGGGAAAACAGATACACATTTTTGACATTTGGGAGCTTACATTCTAGTTGGGGAAGACATCCAATAAATAAAATAGGCAAATTATTCTTAAAATTACAACTCACAGAGAAATGCAGGTCCTAAGACTCTCTCATAACTCTGCACTAGGGCCTCAGAATAAGGGCCTCAGCATAAATTCACTCTCCTTTTCTACCGAACACATTTGCTGGCCTGAAATGTGTTGCTGCCATTGATCACCACATATTTCTAGCCCTGAGGCTCAAATTAGCAGTCAAAGATTCCTATTTTTTAAATACCATTTTTTGCCCGGCTGGTGTAGCTCAGTGGATTGAGCGCGGGCTGGGAACCAAAGGGTCCCAGTTCGATTCCCAGTCAGGGCACATACCTGGGTTGCGGGCCAGGTCCCCAGTGAGGGCCATGTGAGAGGCAACCATACATTGCTCTTTCTCCCTCCCTTCTCCTCTCTCTGAACATAAAGAAATAAAATCTAAAAACAATTAAAAAAATTAAAAAAATAAAAATAAAAAATAAATAAAAGACATTTTTTTCTCTAGAACTACCTTGTCTCCCCAATACTTACAGAGTTGACAACCCAAGACTTAGGGTCCTGGTTTGATCTGAACTAACCATGTAACTCTGGTCATGTCATTAAGACGATAAAATTTAACCTTTCTGTGTTTTGCCTCTCTAAAAAAATGGAATTGGCTCATAACTGGTTCTCAAAATGCGTTCCACACTCAGGAGCATCAACATTATCTTGGGACTTGTTCGAAATGCGAGTTCTGGGACCTTACCCTGGAACTACTGAATCATAGACTCGGGGAGTGGGACCCAGCAATTTGAGTGTTAACCAGCCCTTTTATAGGCTTTTCTGGGGAAAAAAAAGTCAATGTCAACATGAATCTGAAAAGAAAATCTATATTCTTTCAGCCAGGCTTCCTGAAGTTTTATAAGCAACACTCAATACTCATTTTGTAATCCCCGAAAATAATTCTTACAATTTAGTCTTTCTAAGTTTTAAAGATATTTTATACTTATCTCTTTTACACTCTGCTAAATGATGAAAATGCTTGATGACATTTTATAAGCTAATTTAATAATGCTGCTTTCCAGCCTCTTTCCTGTAAATTTCCTCATATCTCAAATACTTATTTTTCGTGATTGGCCCTACAGTGAAGTGCCTGCCTCCACAAAACCTCCTTTCCCCAGGGTTCTCCAGTATTTCACACATATGAAACAAACCGCATGCACCGCCTCCCCATGGGGAAATGCAGCAGCCTCTGCGACACGCCATGGGCATAACTCAACAGGATGATACAACCACCACCAACCACAGGAGACCAATGAGGAGCAAAATGAATTAGAGGTACTCTGGCAGATGCAGTTAACCAGATGCCCAGGGGAATCCAAATTGGACCTGTGGGCACAATTGCAGTTTCTCTTTTATTGTTTCTGGGTATTGAAAAAATGACTTTTAAATTTTAAACTAAAAATTTGATTCCCTTTCCACACTCCCAGCACTTGGATGTTAAATCTTTGTCTTTCCCAACACTGCTCCTACTATCTAGTTCCAAGTCATCAATAACTGGCCCGTTCCTCTACTCTTCTAAGTCGCCTTGTGTTTTTCCAGTAGTGATTTGATACTGATAAATTGTGTTCCATGGGTGGAGATGTATACCCTTTTAATGTTTCGAAGATTCTTTAGGGTGGTCCACAAAAAGTTACCCAATGTAACAGCTAAGAGCAGATACTGTCAAACTCTCTATTCCTTTCTCCTATAACTTTTCTTTCTCAGAATAGAGCTGAGTTTTCCAGGAATATTCAATTGGGATAACTTGGGTATATATCAGTCCAACTACCCTGTTTGGAAACTATCATTTTCAGTCATCTGGAAAAACATGTTTTGTTTGTAAAGTGGGTAAATTTTCTTTTTTTCTCTTTTTTTATTGTTGTTCAAGTACAATTGTCTCTATTTTCCCCACCAACCCCTTCCCCACCCATTGCCACTGCCCACCCTCAATTCTAACCCCCTTTGGCTTTGTCCATGTGTCCTTTATACATGTTCCTTAATGACCATTTCCCTTTACCCCCTTTATTCCCTCCCACCTCCCCTCTGGTTACTGTCAGTTTGTTCTTTATTTCAATGTCTCTGGTTATATTTTGCCTGCTTGTTTGCTTTGTTGATTAGGTTACACTTATAGGTGAGATCATATGGTATTTGTCTCTCACCACCTGGCTTATTTCACTAGCATAATTCTCTCCAGATCCATCCATGCTGTTGCTAAAGATAGGAGCTCCTTCTTTCTTTCTGCTGCATAGTACTCCATTGTGTAAATGTACCACAGTTTTTTGATCCACTCATTTTCTAATGGACATTTAGGTTGCTTCCAGCACTTGGTTATTGTAAATAAAGTCGATAAATTTTTGAAGTAAGAACCCACTATGGACAGCTATCTCATAAGCTATAAACAATTTTTAGTTGTTTGTTTACTTGTCCCTAAAGATAATTTGGCAAGGAAGGAGCTTGCTTTAGGACCTGAGGTTTATTTTGGTTCACATAGTTGTATTTGCATAATGTTAATATTCTGCAAAGCTCTATTTCTCCCAAAGTAATAGAAAAGTAAAGTGATTTAACAAAACTAAACAGACTAGCAATAACCAGAATCAGGGGGTGTGAATTTAATTATGAAAAGTGATTTCCAAACAATTAATGAATCAGCTATTTCAGAATATGGTTAGCAGTGGTGATCCTTAGGTGAACAACATGACCAATGAAACAGATCAACATTCATCAAGAAATTCTTTTTTAATCACAATCATGTGCCTAAAAACTGGACATAGGGTCAGACTAAATGGTCCCAAAGGCCCTTCCATTCATGATATTGCATTATTCTATAATCGTACATCTTCGAGGTAGAGTTTATCATCATCCAAATTGCCCTTGAAGATTTGTTGGCCTAAATGCTGGATGGTTTCCCAAAGATTCATCCATCTTTATGAAATACACCACTAAATCACAAGCAATCAACAAGTATTGAAGCACGGTAACACGACACATTGGGAGAAAAACAAGACATTTATTGAAGAACCAACCATTGCTTGGCTTGTAAAGTCATTCATATGGTTCTGGCCTGCAAGAAGATGGTGGGAAAGACCTCATAAAACAGGGAGAGATTTTTTGAAAAGAATCAACTAATTGAAAATATCCAAGCACAGGCCAACTCCCTGGAGAAAACAACTTATGTAATGTGATTTATGGGGTTCTGGGAAAGGTCAACCATACCAAAAACAGTACCTACCCTAATCAGCCTTCTCAGGCCTCACATTCTCCTGTTACTCATTCTTCCCTGATCCTACTCGTTAGATCAGATACCTATTAAAACTTCGAAACATTATCCACAACTGCCACCCTAACAGAAATTGTGTTTTATTAGATTTTACACAGTTAGCAGGACTATTTAAGAGGCAAAAACAAACAGGTAAGTGTTGGCATGGAGGAAGAATTAATCAGAGTCTAGAGACTTAGGGTAGGAAGGGCAGAGTGCCCTAGTGAAGAATCCTGAGACCTTAAAATACACACAGAGAGAGAAATAAAGCAATTTAGGGATAAGGGGAAAGAAAAAAAATTGATGCTAGCTACTCTGTGCTAGGCACACTTCTAGACACTTTACATTTATTTTCTCATTCTAGCCTCAGAATAGCCTGTTGGTTAGATATTATTAATTCCACTATAACATTACTATAATAGCTGTATTATTATACAGCTGATGAAACTATAGGCTCAAAGAAGATAATAGATGTGTTCAAGTTTACAGACCTAACAAATGGATGAATCTGGATGCAAACTCATATGTCGCTGACTCCAGAGCCTGGGCACATGTGTCTCCACTACAAGGCTTCTTGGAATGTAGAGGCCTTAACTTTAAGTCTTATATTCCCCAGACAGTCCAGCACAGAACTTGTCTATTTGCTATGCAGGCCCTTGAAGAAAAAAATGAGTGGAAACAGCAACAGTCAAATTCACCTACTTTCCAATTTTGCTTTGAACCAATGGTTTACAGTTTTTTCTTTTAACCATGGAAACTTGTTTTCAAAGTAACTTTAGGTAAAATCCACCCACCATAGAAGCCCCAAGGCCTAATCACAGAACTACATGGGTGCCATGTAAAAACTTCAAAACCATCGCAGGGAAGATGAGAACACTCACTCCACAAATGGTCATTCTGCACGTGAAAAGCTGCTCAAAATCATTACCCATCAGGGAAATACATATTAAATAAAACAATGTGAGTTTGCTACACACTTACTTGAAAAGCTAAAATTTAAATGATTAGGTTAGCAAAGATGCAGAGCAACTGAAATTCTCAGACATTGCTAGTGCGAATACAAAATGGCATGCCGTTTTGGAAAACAGTTTGGCATTCTTTATAAAGTTACAATATATCATTACCACATATGGCCTGGCAATTTCACTCCTAAGTACTTACCCAAGAGAAATGAAAATGTATGTTCACACCAAGACTGATACATGAATATTTACAGCAGCTTCAGTCATATGTGCCCAAAACTGTAAATAGCCCAAGTGTCCATGAACAGGTATGTGGATAGACAAATTATGGTAACACAAAGAAATACTGATCAGCAATTAAAAGGAAAGAACTACTGATACACTCAGTGACATGGATGAATCTCAAAAACACACTGTGTTAGAAGAAAAACACAACGGAATATCCTGTATGATGCTACTTATGTGACATTCTAGAAAAAGCCAGTCTAATCTACAGTGACAAAAGCAGATTAATGACTAAATTTGGGATGTGGAATAGAGAAGGGCTGGCTGGGAAGGAATCCAGTATTCTGTACTCGATTATGAGATGGTTTCTTGAGTGCAGAAATTTGTCAAAATTCAAAGAACTTTCACTTATAAAATCTGTGCATTTTATCTCAATAAGTCTGGCTTAAAAAAAAAAAGTAACACTATAAATTACCAAGGAATGGTTGAGGCAGAACTTGACCCAATGATATCATCACTCACGTGACATTTGGTCCTTTATCCTCATTGAATTTTTTATTTCTTCCCATCTCTAACTCAGCTCTGCTCTCCTCTACAGCCCCACGAATGATGGCAACTCCATCTGTCCTGCAAACTTCCAGCAGACTTCATTGCAAAAATACCCCAGGACCAAAGCCAGAGCTAATGAGCATCTTAGACCACTTGGAAGAAGAAAGGCTATTTTTTGGCTCAGGGTAATTGAGCTTCACTTCAAATCAGGATCTAAGCTATTATTTTCTCTATACTGAATCCAAATCACTCAAATTCCTGAAATTCATCCATGGTTATTTTCTACCTGATGCCAAAATATCCTGATGAAAAGTGAAACATGCAGCCAGTTGTGGGAATTCTTTGTCCTGAAATCTAAAAGCTCAGCTCTTTGGCAGGACAGCAGAATAGCTGAACAGTCAACTGATGCTTATGCTATGGACTGAGAGGCTTAGGCTTGTGCAGATAAGGTCTTCTGCAAAAATCAGATGCAAAGGCCCAATGCCGATGTCCCTCGTTATTGACCAAGTGGGATCTAGAGCCTTAAAATCATGGAAGTTTGGAGCATAAAGAATCCTTATCCAACTGTTTACACATAAAGAAGTTGAAGCAACTCGTATTCATCTTTTAAAATATTATCAAATGCCATCTCTCCTGTAGAGACTTTCACCACGTCTCCAAGTTCCTCTGTCCTCTGGCTTCCACAACAGACAGCTCACACCCTATTCTAACACTTACCCCATCACAGGCCATTTATTTGTTTATACATCTGTCTCCGTCATTTATATTGTAAACTACCGAAGTACACACCCAAATCCTGGCACATACAGGGTACATAGAGAGTGATAACTGGTGGGATTTGGATTGAGAATCTGAATAAACTTGAACTTCAAATACATTCTTTCTCCATACCCATTTTGAAATGGTGATAGTGAAATTCAATAGAAATTCTAGACTTAAAATTAGTCCCAGGAACTAAAACCTGAGCATCTTAAAGTTTCATGTTCTTTGGACAAAAAGAAATATTTACAAAGTCAACTGTAATAAGCCATCACAGTTCCTGGTATAATAGGAATATTATAGTTTATGGAAATTAAAATATAGTAATAAATATTTTCTGTAGTAATAGCAATGTAAATATGATAGTAATAGTAACTATTATGAGTATTTACCATATATGAGGTACTATTCTCAGAATTACATGTATATTAATTGAAAAATATCTAGTTTATGCTTATTGCTAAGACTGTGTGGAACTTGATCTTACAATTTGATCCTCGTCTCCTCCTCTTGGTGCTAAATGAAAAACAAAGGTGATAGATGTTAACTATATTTGGCAACCATATAGATATTTATACACAAACACACACACATATGAAATCAGTATGTTGTACACCTTAAACTCACACAGTGTTAAATATAAGGTATATCTCAATAATACTGAGAAAAAAATGAATAAAATGGACAGCTAAGCCAAAAATCTTTAAATTAAAAATAGAGAAAACAGCCCGGCTGGTGTAGCTCAGTGGGTTGAGCGCGGGCTGGGAACCAGAGGGTCCCGGTTCGATTCCCAGTTGGGGCACATGCCTGGGTTGCGGGCCATGTCCCCAGTGAGGGCCATGTGAGAGGCAACCATACATTGTTCTTTCTCCCTCCCTTCTCTTCTCTCTGAAAATAAATAAAATCTTTAAAAAAAATAGAGAAAACAAAACAAATATTTTAAATGATAGTTTTCCAACTTTTCCTAACAATCTTTGTTTTCAGATTTCTTGCCCCTAGCCTATTGTGATGTTCCCTTTTTAAAAATCAAACACTTAAAAAACTGAAAATATTCTTTAGACGTCAAGTTGTTTTTTATCATGACATTTTGATTAACAGTGTAAGAGGCTAAAAGCAGGAGGGTTACATTTTTTTCAATGACCACATGCGCCTTCAGATCTAGAACTGTGCTTAGAGCGAATTTGTATGAGGCAAGTGTTCCCGAATTTGGCCCCAAATGTTTTCCCTCGCTGTGTTGTCTGTCACCATGGAGCTGGAGAAGATTTGGTAGATAAGACAGAGTATGAACCTGGCAAAGGAATTCCAATCAGAAGGATTGGAATGGAAATTTCCATGAAAAAAAGAAAAGAAAAACAAAGGAATCGGTTGACTCTGTCCATAAGAGCTAATTTTAATTGAATTTGTTCAATAATAAGCCTCTTGGTGTACAAAATTAATGACATTTCTTTTTTTAATTAAAATGTGTTTCCAAGCATTTTAAAGGTACTGTCTTGTCATTCCTGTTAGGTCCTTAATATATCCAACCCTAAAAAGCAAGGCGCCCTGTTTTTTTCTGAATCATTGGAGCAAAAGAATAAAACGATCTTGTACACAAGACTCAACAATGAACGTTTATTTAATTAATGAATTCCAATGACCTTTCCCCTTCTTTCCAGTCACTTTTTTGCATCAACAAGTCCTTAGATAACCATTCTATGCAAATCAGCAGCTACTAAATTTCCCTCCCGAATAGTTTCTCGGGCCCTGTTGAAGCCATTCTGATCTTCAGGTGAGCATCTGTGAGTCTCCCTTCTCTTCCCTCCATGACCCATCTGGTTCTTGACCCCTCAGGGCCCATTTGTTCCTCTGGTCTTCATTGGTCTTCATTCTCGCCATAGGAAGGCAATCTGGGAAACACAATCTCAATTCACGGTTTCATTTTCATTTTCAATTTTTATTGCAATAGTACTGCTTTCTCCTTTGAATGATGCTGAGAAGGCCGTCAACAGAATTAGGGGGGTGGTTTAGGACTTTAAAAGGTTTTACCACTTTCTCAACAGCTTGCAAATTTTCAAACTCATGAAAAAATAATGTGTACTTCAGATAAAGCCTCATATGAATGCTTTTAAAACAGAGGAAAATATGCATAATTTTACTATCATTTTGTGGAACATGAGAAAGACTCATTGGAATGGGAAAAAGAATACCTGTGTTTGCATGGGGTAGATATTGGTTCAAATCCTAACCGTGGTCCTGAATAGTAATCTGACGGTGGCCACTTCCTGGAGCCACATCTGCCTCGTGTGAGATGAACATCATAGAGCCATTGTAAGGACGGAATGACATTACACCTTGAAAGGCACTAGAGCACATATGGGCATTTAGTAAATGTTCATTGACTTAGTGCATACATAATTTAAGATGAAAAAAGTGATCATTGAAACTACAAACCTAAACTCTATGACATCTCTGGTTGAATTTCGAGATTATGTCTCAAAAAGCAACTTTGTTTTCCCCCTCACTGATATGCTCATGTTACAATGGTAATCAAGACTATGTGAGCAAAATAAGTCAGACAGAAGTCAAGGACCACCTGATTTCACCATATATGTGATATAAGACTGAAAGCCACAAATGAACAAAAAATAAAAAATAAAAACTCATAAACAGACAACAGTGTGGCAGTTGACAGAGGGAAAGCTGCCGGAGGGAGGTAGTAATGGGTGAAGGCGGTCAAATATGTGGTGGTGGAAGGAGATTTGACTTTGGGTGGTGGGCACATGACCAATATACAGATGATGTATCATAGAATTGTGCACTTGAAACCTATATAATATTATCAATCAGTGATTTAAATTTATAAATCAGTAAATTTAGTTTAAACAAGAAAACTCTGTGGCGCGTTTTTTTAATTTGTTTTTTGACATACATACTTTTAAATCCATTGGATTATATTTTTTCTTTAAAAAAAGAGACTTGCTGATAAGCAGAGTCCCTTACTTAGAGAGCAGTGCAGGAGAACAGCACAGAAGTGCAAAGCAGATTGTATTCAAGACTGAAAACAATCACAACAGAGAAATTACTCATCTGTTGTATAGCAAAGCCCAAGCACATTACATTTATGGGAATTCAAGTGTGTGTGTGGTGTGGAGAGGATCCCCTTACGCCCTTCTGCTCAGAGTCGCCCTTAGAGTGTATATCCAGGGAGAAACCACAAAAGTTTATGTTTTAAGACCAATTAAGGAGCTTTAATTTAAAGGATCATTTTGCCTTATACTCTGATCTTGGAACCTAATCCCTGCAGTAAAATCAAACCCTACTTTCTATTAAAAGTATGGCCCTGGCTGGTGTGGCTCAGTGGGTTGAACACTGGCCTATGAACGAAAGCATCACCAGTTCGATTCCCAGTCAGGGCCCACTCCTGAGTTGCAGGCCAGTCTCCAGTAGGAGGCAAGCAAGAGGCAACCACACATTGATGTTTCTCTTCCTTTTTCTCCCTCCCTTCCCTTCTCTCTAAAAATAAATAAATAAAATCTTTAAAAACAACATCGAGTTCAAAAAAACGTATATGGATTCCACTAGTAAAATACAAACATTTGAAATTCACATGTTAGTTTTAGATTTTTCCTTGATTTTTGTCTTTATTTTACAGTATCACTTGATTTATCTGAAGATCAAAATTACATTTTATATTTTAAAATGAACATTTATTGAGGTAAAATTGGTTAATAACATCATATAAATTTCAGGTACACAACTTTATAATCTAATATCTGTATACTTTATTGTGAGCTCACCACCCAAAGTCTGGTTTCCTTGGTTACCATGTATTTGACTTCTTTACCCAATTCATCCTCCCTCCATCCCCTTCCTTCTGGAAACCACCATTCTGTTGTCTCATTTTACCTTTTTAATTGAACTATAGTAACATGTCTTTAGCCTCCTGATTTTCATCTGGTTTTAAACTCTCGAGGTGCGAGTTTCTGAGCATTATAGCCATAAAATAATGGCATTCATTAAGTTACAAAGAGAGGATCAAACTAGTCTGAATTCTTCTGTGCTTCTTGGCACAGCATCATTTTTCTGGCCCATACATCTGCCTGCGAGTAGCATAAAGCCGTCCTCCTTCCCATCCTGTTTGTGAGTGGGTTTGTAGGGTGGGGTAGGCCTCTTCGTGGCCTGAGAAACACGGGGAGGACCTCAAACCAGTCAGTTATTGTTACTGTTGCGTTTTACAGTATTATAATGGAAGGCCATGATGTCACCCTGAATCCCGGAGTCCTCCCTCTCTCCACCAGAAAAGTTTTTTTTTCACATTATCCACTCACTTATTCAGAAACTTCATTTTCAAAAAGTAATTTCAATCAGAGCTAATATACATAAAACACACCTTAACCATTTTTTTCAATACCAAGAAATTACCGATACTCAGATATAATAACATTATGACATTTTCTGTATAAAGAAGCACCAATATATAAAACCATACACCCATTCCATTTTCAAGCACCTACAAATAGTGAGTTCCTGAATAAACATCACTTTGGAGAAGGACAAAACTTAGGTCACCCTATTATCTTGGGTGTTTCTTTAAATAACCTGAAGAGAAAATCACAGAAAGGCAGAGATTTAACAGCAAAATATTTGTGTTCTGTTGTTTGCACTGAGAAAGAAAACGTGGTGTTATTGCCACATCCCTGAATTGCCCCTGCCTCACATCTTCTCCGGGTTGCCTCGGCACCCACCCTGGGCATCTTTCATGGAGATCCGTATAAACCTGGGGGAATGTCAGCCCCTACAGAATCACACACACCTCACTACCAGAGGGAGTGAAAGTCGGTTTGCAATGTAAACTTAATAGCAATTAATGGCAAGTAAAAATGAATGCACACTCTGAGCAGTTTAGCTCCTCGAATTAACCACACTGTACTTGGCTTTTCACAGCCAAACTTCCCAAGTTAGTTGACAATGAGAGTGATTCAATAGTCTTTTGCACTTGTAGTATCTTCACCCCGCTACTCTGCATGTTCTGCAGTCACGGATACTAATCACCTACAAGTCATGAAAAGGAAGTTTCTTTCTCCTCCATCTCCCAATGGCCAACCTCCTCTTTCTGGAAAACCTCTGTTTGCTCAACTCCTGGGCACTCTGCCATCCTGATTTTACTTCTTGGACTGCTCTTGTTCTTTCTGCCTTTCCTCTTCCAACCCCCAAGAAGTAGCTGGTCCCTAAAGTGCTGCTCTTTGCCCTCCTCTCTATTCCCACTTCTCCTCGGCTCAAGGTTTCAGCCATGCTCAAGGTTTCAAGTCCATGTATTCATGTGCATGGCTCCCAAATCTTGTCTCGAGTTCCAACTTCTCTCAAAAGTTTCCGTACTGATTTGCGAAATGCTTTCTTGATATCATGTAAATGCCTGCCAACTCGAACTGCAAAATTAAATAAATTCTGTCCAGGATTCACTACCTATTTTTATTCTTTGCACTTGTACACTCTCAATTATACAGACTCAAAACCTGAGGGTCATCTTTCATCCTACCCTCTCCTTCATTCTCTCCGATCTACCTAGTTGTGAAATCTAGTCCATTTCAACTCCTCAGTATTTCTACCTTCTGTGTCTTCATTTCACCTGCCATGACCCCAGTCCAGCCACTTCTCACCTGTCACCAAAATCCTACTTTCTTTACTTCTCTCCTCTATCTTCTTCAGTTCATCTTACTCAGCAGGAAAAATTATAAGTGACATGATGACAGAGACTAGGATTTTATCCTCGTACAACCAGTGCCTTTCATGCGCCATCTAAATATTAATTTTCTATTTATGGAAGCATAGCTCTGATCCCGTTATCTTTTGCTGTTCCAACACTTCTCTGGTCCTCAGTATTTTCCTGATTGAATACTTTCTGGGGTAAATAATGAACATGTCAGTGGACAGAGATTACAAAGAGAGCCTGATGACCTAAGCAAAAGAAAAGGTTTGGGTTCTACCCGTGTTTTTGACACCTGCAACATGTACATTGAGGACTGGTTTTGCAGGAAAGATAAAAGTCTGAGTTTTTATGTCAGATATTTGAAGTGCTTATAGGACATCAGTTGGTATAGACACAGGCATCGGTGCTCAGGAGGGAAGTCTAGGCTAGAGCTGAATAACTGGGACTTGGAGACACAAAGGCAGTACAGCAGGCAGTTAGGTGTATTGACTCTGGAGCTGGATTGCCAGGTTCAAATCCCAGTGTTGCTGCTAACTAGCTGTGTGACCCCCATCAATGTTCTTAACCTCTGTGCGCCTTGCTCCCTTCATATTTGAAATAGGCTTACACATTGCGATCTCTCAACTTGTCGTGTGAATTAAATATCATGAGAATAAAGTCTGGCACATGGTTACTAAACAGGCATTCATTATAAATATTTACATACTAGCTAATAAAGATTTGAGATTACCCATAGAAAAAATATAAAAAAATACAAGGAAAAGAATACAACGAGAGCCCTGAGACATCCCAGCCCAAAGTAGGCACTAACTACAGAAACAATGTATATGGTTCTGACTTTTCACAGGATATAATCCTGTGGGAAAG
The DNA here is from genome assembly GCA_004026765.1 of Micronycteris hirsuta. Classification (NCBI taxonomy): domain Eukaryota; kingdom Metazoa; phylum Chordata; class Mammalia; order Chiroptera; family Phyllostomidae; genus Micronycteris; species Micronycteris hirsuta. The sequence goes on from PVJI01003506.1 coordinate 106,091, forward strand.
AGTATAAATTCTGCTACAATTGAGGCATGAGGATAGTATGATGGGAGTACAAAAAAAGGAGAACATTTTGAAAAAGAAAGAATCTCTCCGTCCAAGCACCATGCCCAGTTCTCTAGAAGAAGTCCTGAGTGAAAAATGAAGATGGAGATAAGAGAGAGACCGTGTCTTCCCCATCAGGGCTAAGAATGGTCAGTGAAGGGTCCGCTGGTTTCTGCATCATCTGGGACCTCAGTCTAGAGCCGAATCTCCAGCATTTACCTTCAAGAGTCTTTACCTGACACCTAGACATCAGTCCTGGGGCCATTCTGCCTGTGACCCCACCTGGCACCAGAACTCAGACAAAACATGCAGACAAATAAAACTGAAAGCCAAAAAGCTGCATGTGGGGTACCTACATTCAACCCTGTTTGAATATTTCCTTCCTATTTATAGCTTCTTCCCTTTTATTAAAGTTTCCAGTGGTGTCACATTGCATTGTTGTGGGGGAATATGTTTACTTCTGCCCACTCGGATCCTTCCCCACACGAAGGTTAATAAGTGCCAGGGTTTAACCAGGAAAAAAAAAGAAGCCACTACCCAGCAGGATTCACGGAGCCATAAACAGAGATACTACCAGTGACACTGTTGCTCAGAGAAGACCACGGTGAGAGGCTCAAGGGAGAAGACACTCCAGGCCATTTGTGTTCACTAAGCTTTGGAGACCTTGAACTAGACCCCAAGAGACCTGAGTTGCAACCCCAGCTATGCTCCTGTCTCTCACTAATACTCTGAGCAAGTACTTAACTGCTCTGAGCCTTAATTCCCCCATCATTAAACAGAAGGTTGGGGTTAATGATGTAGTAGGCACTTTCCAACATTCGGTGCCTCTCTAATGTGGTCATACACTGTATAAATCCAGCCCTTGCTCCTGTGGCTCCGTGGGTTGAGTGCTGGCCTGTGAACCAAGGGGTCACCAGTTCAATTCCCAGTCAGGGCACATGCCTGGGTTGTAGGCCAGGTCCCCAGTAGGGGGTACATGAGAGGCAACCACACATTAATGTTTCTCTCCCTCTCTTTCTCCCTCCCTTCCCCTCTCTCTAAAAACAAATAAATAAAATCTTTTTAAAAATCCAATGGGTGATGTTATGCTGCAGTAGCAAAAACCTCAACTTCTCAATATTTGCCATAACTTCAATTATTGTTGTTTTCATGCAAAGCCAGCTGCAGGTTTGGGCAACTCTCCAGATCTGTCGTCTTCCATGCGGTAACTCACTCTCTCAGGCTGACAAAAGCTGTATATTATTTATTTATACCCTCTTGAACATGTGGTCTCATTGGTGACGTGCAGGTAGAGAGGGTGACATGGGCTTTTCAGTGACTCAGCTTTTATCTGACAAACATCACTTCCACTCCATTTACATCAACCCCAATGAGTCATATCCCTGCCCGACCCCTGGTGGTATGGGAGGGGGACAGGAGAAGGTGCTGAGTGGTGGAAATGTCCATATTCTGAGAAGGGGAGAAATATCGGATAGGGGTGAATGCTAAAATGTCTCCACGCAGCTCCCTATCGATGACAGAAACTTCTTAACGATTTTTTCCAGCTGCTTCGCAAACAGTTTTGACAGTGTTTTGAAGTCAGTGTAGAAGCTCTTAGGATCTCTGTTTTATCAAGGAGTAAACATGCCCAGAAAGTCTGAGCGACCTTTGCAATGTCACAGAGCTGCCTGACGTCTGGGATGGGCTTAGATTCCATGTCTGGTTCTCTGCGTCCTTGTGATATACGGAGACTCAGATACAAAGATTTTACATCAGAAGACCTGCCCTGAAATCCTGATCATTCATTTCATTGGCCAGCCACCATCCTCCTGAGCCTCAACTTTCATATCTACACTAACAGAATTAGAGACCCAGCTTCGAGTTTCCACGGGAGAATTAAATAAGATAATCAAAGGGAAAATGTCTCTCACAGAGCAAAGCAAATATTAGGTAAACAATACATTTTGTCTGACTAATCACATCAGGGTGTCCTCAGTTGTTCAACAGCCAGGTATTCTTACACCTTCCCAGAGCCAGAGGGCTCTGCACATAGAAATATTCAACTAATGTCATAAATGAACCAGAGATAGAGTTATTTTATTAGAATTTGTCTATATGAAGACTGCGTTCTTTGGGGCTGGGCAGGTGTTACATTTTTCCCAGCACATAGAAGTGCCTAGAAGAGAGGAGAAGCTCAAAGCACAGGGCTGTGATGATTGATTATAGTATTAGCTTGGCAAGAAATAAGTGCCTAACAAGTATCATGCATTGTGGTTACTGATATTTTTATTCCTTTTGTGTAAGAGGAGGAAGTGAGAGAGGAAACAAGGGAGAGACATCGGGAAAAGAGATGTTATGGCCTGGATATTTGTGCCCCTCCTCCCCCACAATTCATATACCGAAATCTACCCCTCAGTGTGATGGCATTTAAGAGATGGGGACTTTGGAAGCTAATTAGGTAATGAAGGTGGAGCCCTGATGAATGGGATTAGTGGTCTTGTAAGAAGAGGCCAGAGAGCTAGTCTGCTCTATTTCTGTGAGGATACAAGGAAAAGACAGCTGTCTAGCAACCTAGAGGTGGATCTTCTATCCAACCATGCTGGAATTCTGATCTCTGGAGCTGTGAGAAATAACTGTACGTTGTTTATAAGCCACCCAGGTCGTGGTACTTTGCTACAACCAGTCAGAACTAAGACAAGAGAGAATCGACTTTTACCATTTTTAAGCAAAAGGTGGAAAAGCATTCAGGACAGGGAAAGAGTATAGCTGTTGATGTGAAGAATTCTTTCATCGTGTTTCTTAGCAACACAATGCAAGGTAAGAAAATAAATTCCTAGAGCAGGGATTACAAAAGCTTAGTCCTGTATTGCATGGGGTAGGGGAGGTGCAAGCAGAAGAAAGATGGAGTTGTCCAGTACAAAAGGAGAGCAGTGGACTCCCTGAGTTCGTCCTCCATGTCATGGGTGGAGGCTGCGTGGGCTCAAATCTTGTGACCTGAGTCAAGGACCAAATCCCAACTTCATCAAGTCACTCAAATCCCTTCCTGCGGGGCCATGGGCTCCTTCAAATAAGTGACCTTGGCTGGTTATCTCCATGGTAACTGCTCACATCCCAACTGTTCCTTCCTGTGTGGGAGGAAACATTTCAGAAATGGGGAAAAGCAGAAGTGAACTGTGATTTTTCTCTCCTCTGACCCTTCTCCTTTGGCAAATCATGTCTTTTTCCTAAACACCACAGTCTCCTGAGGAAACCGTCCACAGGAGAGGAGGTTCCAGTGACTTTATTTGCAGACGGATGCCCAGGATGCATTTTAAAAAGAAGCTGGAAGCTGACTTTTCCTTGGACTCAAGATAGCTCAGTATCTCTCAGAGTTTCCCCACTCTTTTCATTAACAGGTCCCCTGAGAGCAAAACCAGCATGTCCTCTCATTTTGAAAGAGCTATAGAGCAACACAACCCCAGAGTTAATTTAGAAAGCTGGACATGACAAGGCTTAGCCTCTATTATACCCCACTTCCACCCTGCCTTCCCGAGGTGCCGCCCCTGCCCAACCCACTTTCCTGGTCCGTCAGCTGATATGTCTCCCTCCAACCACAGAGGCCACCTCCTGTCCCTTGACCCACGATACTCCCTGTGATCTTCTCCAGCAGGGTACCCAGATTTGGGGTAAAGCAATTAAGCCAATGTATAGTCTGTCAACCTGGAGTATCAATTGCATTGTAAACTCCATATTCTGTTATTCCACAATGTCTAGGGTCAGAGCAGCATTTTATAGAATGATGAATGACCCTTCGTCAGCTGAGCCATGGAAGTGCGTGCCTGACCACAAAACCCTCCGATCGAGCTCTCAAATGTACCATGGGGTCTGCTCTCCAACCACAGTTACGAGCCAAGAGCATTCATTCCTTGGCCCAACCTCTGCCTTTCCCAGTAGTTTGGAGCCCGTGATTCTGTCTGAGAAAGAAATCTTTCTCTCTGCAGCATCCCTGCCTGACTTTGACGTACAAAGGTGTAATTAGAACAGCATGGACGATCCATTTACCTCATCCCTAACATTTAAGTGCTTTAAAATATGTTTCTAATATCCTAGGTACCCGAAGCCAAATTCCCTTCTCTGTTTTTCACATGCATGAGTAAATCCACACAGATTAAAGCCCTTGGGGCTTAGGTTCTGCTTAGAACTTTTTTTTTAAGAAAACAAATATTCCATTAAAACGACATAGTGTACTCTGCATATTTTTAGGACAATTAGAGTCTAGAATTCCCTCTTCTTCCGCCCATGGTTAAAATGTTTTCTTTAACTATTTCCTTACCAAGAATGTCATGACGCTGAGATAAGTAGAAGGGCTTTCATGCCTTTGAACATAATCTTCTCATCTTACATTGTCAAAGTACCAGCTGATGGATAAAGATCTTTGATGTATTTGGGGAAAGACCCAGGCTCCCTGGTACCTTCACCAGAAAAATCCTTTCGGGAGACATTTATTTGTGAGCCTAATGGAAACACTTACTTGAAACAGAAAAGCTAAATTCACAGGACACAGAGAAACATAAAAGGAAGGGTGTTCTGTACTGTCTGCTTGATTCAAAATGGGTCACCAGCTTGGGTCCTTTTTCTTTAGCGCCTCTGACTGTATAAATAAAATCATAAAGCCTGCAGGCCAGAGCTACGCTGGACCCGGTGGGAGGACCTTAGAACGTCAGTCTTTGTGCAGAAGTGACCAGGAGAGACAGGAGGGGCCCATCTCAAATCACAGCCTTTGCGCTCCAGTGTTTTCCTGAGTGTGTGCTGCTGTGTATGCAGAGCTCTCTGCCCGACGGTCTGTGCTGCTGCTCCCACATGTGGAGAGTCGCTGCCGAGCCAACGCACACATCAATGTTTTCTTGCCACCACATTTAGAGCAACATCTTTGCAGCAGTTGCACATTCAAGTTCAAAGCTCCCCATGGCCACCAAATTTAAAAAAGAGAATGGATGTAAGACTATCTACAACTTGTTTTTCATTCATTGCAAAGCATAACACAAGATGGAAAAGCCCAGCCCTGTTCAGTCCATGATGTAGGCAGAAATAAAATATGTCTTCAAGGGAGTCTAACTTGGAAAATGCCCGGATCTAGAGACGGATTGTGTCCAGGATGTCAGAAACGAGGAATTACATTGAAGAACCAAAGAAAGAACTCAGAACCTCCTCAGGGAAAAGTGTTTGTTTATTTAAATTAAAAAATAACGTGAAAACGACAAACTGTTAAATACAGAGGACAAATTCATACAACTTAATAGAATAAGAAGGAAATATGTACATCACTTTTTAATAGGCGCAGCTAATTTGCACCAAATTTCAGGATGAAGCAATGGAAAATGTGACCACGCACACGTCCGTTGCAGCGAAGTTTCAGAATTCAAGTGATTCCAGGCAAGGGGCCAGCTTAACTTGGCTTCTTTCACCTTAAACAGCCCCCTTTGGAGTAAATCCACACTCTGAATTTTAAAGTGAACAGAGGCCCCTCCCCCCCTGCAAACATAAATGTCCTCTAGCGCTGTGTTAAGGCAAGCTGGTAAACCAGCTCCCGCACTGTTAACCCTTCCATGGGAACAGTAGTTATTGCTGTCTCCAATCCAAGCACAGTACGTTTGTCTGTCCGTTTTTAAGGGGAAGGGGGGTTGTTTGTTTTTACTAGAATTAAATTTGACCTTTTGGTGTGGTTCTCTTCCCCCTTGTGTTCAAGGGCCTGGAGGGTCTGCTGCATTGCTGTGGACGGCAGGACGGCAGGGAGATGTCGGCAAGCATTCCTGAGCGTTGCTTTTGGGTTTCTCGTTCCCTTAGCCAGAGGGTTAACATTCCAGAGCCCAGAGAACTTTTGCAGAGTAAAATGTGGTATCTGCCTCTTTGGGTCACGGCTGGGAAAAACGACAGCCTGGATGAGTTAGTGACTCGCCCTGAATTTCCCAGTTACTTATGTTCTTAGTCTCCAACTGCTCCTTTAAAACAGATCTTATTTCAGACTAACGGGCCAAAGGGGAACTATTTTGTCCAAGCTTCCCCACATCAGGCTATGTAGGATTTATCACAGAGTCTTAAAAGTTAAAGACATCCTTCCAGCCCCCTGGGGATGGAGCTCATCAGGAGTCTCATGAAGGCGGTAAGCCTCTTGATGACACACACAGGACCACACAGCAAATCAGGGTCGGGGGTTGGGATTGGGACGCAGAACTTGGACCCCTGCTTTGTGCGATTTCTGCCTGAGTATGCCCTCCTACGTGTCAGCCCCATGAAGAAAGCCCACACCATGGAGGCCCGCGGTGTGTTCTCTCCCAGCTCAGATAGCTAGGCTGGGGAATGAGCAGCGGCAGAGCTAACGGTGGGCTTTGTTCACCCCCCACCAGTACCCCTTCTGGAAGGATCAGGAAGAGTCCCCTGCACAGTCATTTGGAGTGCAGCTTAGATTCTAGAGAAACCCTTCCAACTGAAAAACTTCATGCCAGCATGAAATGCTGGATGGTCCCCGACCAGAGTTCAAGGTCTTAGATTAGAGAAAGGGTCATGTCTTACAATCCCAGCCAATGTTAACAAGTTTAAAGGTTGCATTCCCCCCCCCCCCCGCCCTTAAGGTATGCCAAGAGGCCAGGTTCAGATCTCCAGCTTTCTCCCATGGAAAGTCCTCCATTAAAGGTCCCCCTCCAACCCAAAAGACCTCCAAAAGAAGAGCTAATGCCACAGGTAAACAATGGGGTACTTACAACCAATCGCATCTAGGAGAACAAAGCTCTAGGCAAATTAGCAAATGAAACTTAGTCCCCCAGCATGTCCTGGGCATTGGCAGCCCTGGGAGTGGCATCCAGTGAGAAAACAAGAGCAAGCACATCGACCTGCCAAGTTCTGAACAGGACCCCCAAGCCCCAGGCCCCAGAGTAAATGTATACACTGCTCATCGTCGGAGTTTTTGCTGCAGCGTGTGCACACCACAGGCACTTCTCGGACTCCTGGCTGCTGCTGGCTCCAGCGGAGCGTGGTCCCCACCACCCCCATTCAGGGGGGTGCCGGGGGTCTCTTCAGAGTGGCAGCTGCACTGCAAAAGTGAAACCAGACACGATAAGTGTCCTTCCTCTCCCTAAGGGTGCAGGCTGATGGGGCCACCTCCAGAGGCCCTGGGGGTGCTAAGAATTCTGATGGATATTCTCTGAGGACCCTTCACTGCTCTCGTTCAGGGGCGTCTCCGAGGTCTCCCCCAGCTCATCGTCAGCCCCCTCCTCCTGGATGGTGAGGTGCACGTCGGGCGAGGAGGACTCGGAGCTCACGCTGTCTCCCTCCATGGAGCAGAGGGTGCAGGACAGGGCGGGCGCCACGCTCTCCTGCAGCATGTTCAGCATCATCGGCACCTGCAGTGACCTCAGCCCCGACATCACGGGCAGCGGCTTCATGGCCTCCCCCCACAGCCTCTCCTCGTCCTTGTACAGCAGCAAGAGGCTGGACTTCTTCTCCCGCCTCTTGGATTTCATGTAGCCCAGCATGATTCCAATCAAGAAAATGCCGTAGAAGGACATGACCACCAGGATGTAGAAGTATTCGTTACCATTGCTGCCGCTGTTGCTGGGGACGGGGGACCCGAGGGGGCGGCTGGGGGCTGTGGCGCTGGGGTACGTGCTGTTCAGAGGCTCCATCTTCAGCATCGAAGCGCTGGTCGCACAGCCAGGGTCTGGGGAGAAACCTGCACGTTAGAACTCCCCCACGGTTCCGTGGCAGAGAACCGAGGGTGAGCCCGAGGTTTGAGGAACTGCAGTATCTAATAGCTTATAAACGCATAAAGAAAGAGCTCTCCCCGAACAGCCAGCGGGGGTAGGAGTTGCATGGGGAAAAAGGCAAGGAGAGGTGGGAGGGATGGAAGGAGGACTTTCATTTTTTTTTTTTTTAGTCTATATACAGTCATCATATTTGCAATTCATAGAGCAAGTGTGTAAAAAAAGCATTGCTTTTACAATTTTAAAAACCAAAAAAAAAAAAGAAAAAAATCAACATAAGACAAGGGAGCACAGAGAAAATAAATTACATTGGGATCCCTGGGAAGCACTTTTTTAACTGACTGAGTAGAAAAGAGAAAGTTTACATTTTACTTCTCCAACTCAAAACTATTTTTAGGTCAAAACAAAGTTTCCTTAGGACAAAAAAAAAAAAAAAAAAAAAAAAGGAAAGGAAAGGAAAACTTCATCTATCAATTGCTAGAAATAACCTTCTTTCAAATGTTCCTGAAACCAGGCAACATCACAAACTTACCAAAGGCTGGCAAACTCGTCCCGAGTCCTGATTCCTAAATGGCCAAGTTCAAGAGCGTTCCTCCTCCGCGTGGGACTCAGCGCTCTGACAACTCTGCTCTTGCACTTGGGATATATAGTCAAGACATGCGTCGTCACGTGTTCTGGGAGGAAAATTTACAACAGAGGTTGGTCGCGGCAGAGTGCACAGTGAACTCAGGGCGCTGCAGCTCACTCGACTGAACCCTGCAGCTGGGAAAAGAAAGACACTGGGAACCGCGAGAGGGTTCCTCACTCCCCAGCATGGAGCCGAAGTTTTCAGGTGGCCATGAAAATGAGTCAGGAGAGGAGAAGAAAAACGGCTGGTTACAACTGTTACCTCAAAACGCACTCTCTCTGAGAATTAGTTCATATTTCATCTCCCTCTTGGGGAATAACTTTGATGCTGTCGGCAGGTTTTGGAGACAAAGACCATATATAATCTGGATAAAAGACAGCTGCGAACAAGGGCAGGATTTCCTGTCAAGAAACTAGGGCTGACGTTTCCGTCCTTCCACTAACTCCTCAGATTTTAAAACCATCACTGATCCTTTCTGCACCTCAGATTCCCGACCTGTAAAATGATTGGACCTAGGGGGTGGGGGTGGGGGGGCTTCAACACCTACACTTATAGGCACTGTGTAACCTGTCAGTTTGCTCATTCAGAGATTTAGGGCTGGCTGGTGCAAGTTACAAATACAGAGAGGTTCTCCCTGTCTCCCGCATCAAGCTCACTAATCTATTTTTTATAGTTAAAAACAATATATGTCTTTTAGCTTCTTTTCAATTGTCTGCATGAAGTGGAAATGGGTCACCATGCGAGATACTGTGTAGGTTTCATGCCAGTCCTGCGGGCACAGTTGCTCCCCGCAGCATCATGCAGAGACCGTGCATAACTGTCTTTGCCTGTCTGGCCGGTCACGGGAAAAGCAGAAATCCTCTGGGGAGCAACAGAGCACAGTTCAAGCTTTGAAAACCTACATAGACCTGTGCAAAAAGGCTTGCTGTGATCAAAATTGGAAAAGGAGTTGAAGACTTTAATGTCAGTCCCTCTGCTTCCCGGGCTGTTTATTCTGAGAGCCTCTTGTTCTAAGTCGAAGTAAACTGGGAGGATGGCTCTGCCCCCAGTTGTCTGCGGCCCACAGACAGCTGTCAGGTTGCCCTGGGGAATCAGCTCTAGAGAAAGCATCTCCTGTAGTTCGGCTGTTGTTCAATTGAAGCTGAGAGGAAGCATGGTAACGTTGCTCTGCCCCACCTGGGACATAGGTAGCCCAGTCGCTGGGACTTCTAATGCTGGTACCTGAACCCACCTGGGTTTGCACCTGGCCCAAATTCTCGTGGGATACCTGTGCAAAGAGCAGGACCATGAGCACCCGCTGCTGTGGTGACCACTGGTCCAATCTCCTTACGGTGTGGGTTGTACTCACCCAAAAGTCCGCAGCTGTCTTGGTGTCGGCAGGACAATCGAACACAAAGAACACCCACACACTGGAACTTTGCTCACCAATAAAGACATCCTTGCAGTTATATTAATATTTAAAAAGCTCCACAGGTATCTCGGCAAAAGTAAACATGACCTTTCCAATTGTATTCGTGTTAAATGTCTGAAGACATCCATCTTCAACTATGCATGCAGTGCTTTGTCAAAGACACTAGAAAATGAAAAAGAAAAAAAAATTTAAAAAGGACACTGGAAAAGAGAGACCTAGGAGCATGATGCCTGTTGACTGTTCATCCCAATAATGTTGGTTATGTACCTTGGGACATACGAGATTCATGATTACGCAGGGACAGCCAAGCACTGCAAACGGAAGCCTAGAGGAAGCAAAAGGAGGTGGGGGGAGGGGTTACCAGAATTAGGGATGGAGGAAGTACAAAGCCTAGTGCCAGGAAACCAAACAGAGGCTGAATTTTCACACAAAGTAAGTTTCCTAAATTCAGCCAACAGTCCCAAGACAGTAAAACGAAGACAAGACATGGATAAATCTAGTCCAAAGGACAAAGCACTTCAGAGAAATAGGAAGAACAAAATCCATCACAGGTCTAAGGGGAGGAACAGCCCAGATGCAAGTCTGCTGCTGCCTGTGTGGTGGCCCTGCCTCCGCTGGGACTCTCTGCTGACTCTGCGCGTGGGTGTTTCTCCTGCAGTGAAGTGGAAGGAGGCAAGCCCAGCACTAAGTGCCACATCTGGCCGTACGTGTATGTTCAATCTACGCGTTCCGTTGTCCCTGTTGACAGTGTCCTGTTGCTACCACGGGCTTCCAGTTGCTGCCTGATGGGCATGTGCCTTTCTCCAAGTCTTTTCATTGTTGTTCTTTTCTCTTTTCCAAAAATGGAATTGAAGGTGTGGGGCCTGCAATGTCATAACACACAGCTCAGTCTCTCCAGCCCGCACTCATAACAGTATTGTGAAAAGCATGGAGTGAATAATAGTGTAAAGAGCAAGGGAGGAAGGAAAAGTATCCAGAAAGTCATTCTATGAGGGAAAGAATGGGGGCACGCGAGACCTAGGCATTACACCTACTCTGTGCCACAGATTCGGGAGACAGTAAGGTTAAAGAAATAAGCACATTGTACACATACTTTCTCTTAGTCCGTGGCTTGCATTTTCATGTTCTTAACAGTGTCTTTTGAAAAACAAACGTTTCTTGATACTGATGAAGTCCAATTTATTGAAAAAAAAATCTGTGCTTTTGGTATCCTAAGAAATTTTTATCTAACCCAAGGCAAAGATTCTGTCCTATATTTCTCCTAGAAGTTGTATAGCTTTTTCTTATGCACTTAGGTCAATAACACGTTTCAAGTTAGTTTTGTATATCATGCAGGGCATGGGCCAAGGTTCCTTTATTTGTTGCATGTGGGTGTCTAGAGCTCCAGCACCATTAGTTGGAAAGACTGTCCTTGTCCTATTGAATAATCTCGGAACCTTTGCAAAATCAATTAACCATAAATGTGCAGATCTGTTCCTGTACTTTATTCTAGTCTGTTGACCTATGTCTATCCTTGCATCAATACCATGCTTTTGAAAAATCCATTTTGAACTGGTATTTTAAATAAGTCTAAGATACACTGCCGTCCAGACCTGAGTGTCTATTATATACCAAGCATTTGGTAAAGGCTCTTCCTTCAGTTTTGTGAGGTCAGTATTGTAACCATTCCTTAGGGAAAAAAACGAAAGACAGACAGCTAAGCAAATTGCTCAAGGTCATGCCATTAGTAACAGAGTAAGGATTTGAACCCAGGTCTGTACAATTCCAGACGCCATTCTCTTTCCACCACCTTTTGTCCCACTCAGTGAAAACCAGCAAACTGAGAAAAAGGAAGGCATAAAAGGCAGACAATCTTCCAACTTCATTTGAGTCTTCATAAAACGATTTTTTAAGTATATTGATAACTGGCCAGTTACTCAGACAAAAATAAGAACATGCAATGACAAATTGTTTTTTTTGAACTCACACTATCTTAAATATTGGAGGCTGCTCCAACCTCACTATGTTCTAGAAGGTATCAGCGAAGTAGTAATACTTCTGTTCTGTATCTGTATTTTCCTTAGTAAATCAGTCTCCCTGTTGTTTATATACACAGCTGATTTCTGGCCTTGTTTTAATTTTTTTTCTCTACTTGACCCTGATGCACAGCTTTCTCCAGAACTTTGAATGTTTGAATTTCCGGGTAATGGCATTTTCACCAGATGACCCAGGATTCCCTGGGCAAACATTTCTGAAAATCTATTAGCAGGTTTTGTGACTAAACCAAGTCTGTGCTGGGATAGCAGCATGGCGGTGAATCTCATCAGATTAAACGTAAATCTGCAGTCGGAGAGCTGACCCGGCTCGGCCTCCGCCGGGCTACGTGACTGGCTGGGTTGCGTAATCTCTCTGTGTTTCAGTTTTAGCCCCCTCAGGCATGCATGTCAAGAGTAGAATAATTAATCATCTCAGGATACTCAGAATGTCCCATAATCCACAAGGAGATGCCTTTCCTGTGTGGAGAGTAAGGGACAGAGCAAAACAAGATGTGAGAGAGCCAGGCGGCAGGGCTGGCTGATGTGAAATGGCACCCTCGATGCCTACCCTGGATTTTATTTTTCCCAGAAAGTCTTTCTGAATAGTCGTGTCTGGGAACCCTTGCTGTGCTCATCCTTTCTAGCACCCTGAGTCACGCTTCCTAGACTCATGCTTGTTAGCATTCCTCTCACTTGGAAGAAAACAGGACTGGGTGCTTTAGGGTGTTTAATAAGACCTGCAGACCTTGCTATGACATCAGCAGTGTTTCAGGGGGATGTGGCTCTAGACAGGCTCTGCTTGGACAGCATTCAAAATTGATTAGAATGGCAGAACCCAGAACTCCTGAAATTAAAGAGTGCCTGGTAAAGTTGCCATTAACTGACCTCTGTTATATTATTCGAACATTTTTTTCACCTGATATTTATTTAACAAATACTTATGTGATACCTAAAGTGTCTCGGGAACTGTTCTAAGCACTTTATAAATTATATCTTATTTAATCTTCCTAAAAATCCTATGAGGTAGTCTCTATTATCATCCCTATTTTACAGATAAGGAAACTGAGGCACAGAGTGGTTGGAGTAGCCTCTCCTAGATCACACAGCTAGTAAGTACATGGCTGAGCCCACATTGGCATTGGAATCCAGATCTGAGATTTTGAATTCAGAGTATTTGGGTCTAGCTGCTGCACCATGGGGTCTCTTCTAAGTATTGAATGTTTCCAGCAGAGCATCCTGTGCTGGAACTGTAAAATAGGAAGACAGAGAGGGAGCGTCTAAGTGTCCCCTGCAGCCTGCAACCTGCTGGACACAGAGGACAAAGGTCATACCCACACTTGGAAAAATCTGGAAGACTGGATCTAGCCCCAGCTCTGGAAAAAGGTTCCTAAGTTAGGAAAGCCCCTGGTCCCAGAGCTTATCAGGAGAAAGTTTGTTATTAATCATCCTACTCATGGCATTGAAGTGTTTCCAAGGGGCCAGATGTAGGCCACACAGGAAGGAGCTCCTTTCCCCGAGTCCGACACTGGAATAAGGTCGGCAGTCATGGCCCTCCCCTCCAGGAGCTTGGAGTCTGCCCAAGGCCCAGGGTAGGTGAAGCAACTGAAGGGGGGGCGGGGTGGCAGAAGAAGCTTTAACTCTAGGTGAAATTTAGAAGCTTTGACCATCATGGTGAAACAGACATTTTAATTACTGAACCAAGGCTGTTTGGGGATGCTGGAACAGCCCGGAGATTTTTATTTCTTAATGGTGACCACAAAAGTCCTGGGGCCTACCCCCAGATTTCCACCACACAGAGCAGGGGAGGAACTGGCACCAGAGAATGAGTCTGAAGTAGTAGCAGGACTCCTTATGCAGGTTTGCCTTCTGATGATGCCCTGCAAGGGCTGCATACTTATCATAAGATTACACATGCAAAACGCTGGGAACAGTGCCTAGAATTCATGAGAGCTCATTTTTCACAAATATTAAACAATGTTAGAAAAATGCAAGAAGACAGTATTTGGGGAGCTCCACGGTGTTATCACTCTGAAATTTACATTGAAGAATCATAAATAACTGAGCACTGTTTAGTTCCCGGCACCTAGAATGGCACCTGGCCCACAGGAGACCTTCCAGAAATATTTGTTAAATGAATAACAAAGAATGTGCAAAGTGTTCTTTACAGACGTTCTTATTTAATTTTTACAAGAGTCAAATGAGAGCTATTATGAGCAGAATTTTACAAATGTGGAGATGAGGCACTGAAACGGTGAGCGGCGCCCTGTGCTCACACAGCAGCACAGCGCCTACCAGGGACAGACCGCCCTGCCTCCTGTTGAAATCACGCCAGGCACGTACTCCGTTCCTGGGCTGCACACTGCTCGGCTGCTGTTGGTCACTTCCTCTGGCCCCAGTGATTCAAGGGGTCAGGACCAGCTTTGGATGACCATGGAAAAGGGTGCTGCTGAAGGACTTTGGGGATTCCAGCTGAGGAGGGAAAGCTGAATCTCTTTCTGAAAACAAAGTTTTGAAGCCCTTAAAAGGTTTTCTGAAAACTTCCTAGTACCAGATTACCAGATTATAACACAAAACCCGGTAAGAACAAGAGATGGACGATAGTTAATATGGTTTTATATACTTGATGGTTGTTGAAAGTAGATCTTACGCATTCTAAGCACAAAAACAAGTTAACTAGGTTAGCTACGTGAGGTGGGGGATGTGTTTATTATTTTTCTCTTGGCAATCATTCTACAATGGACACGTGTATCAAATCATCATGTTGTGTGCTTTAAATATATACAACTATATTTGTCAATTATGCCTCAAAAAAGTTGTAAAAGAAGTCTAAGAGAGCTTGATTCTAAAGCACAGAGCAGCCCAAGACCAACACGCCTTGAAGAGTCTGTGTTTTGCCACATTGTACAAACATTCAGGGTGAGCCCGGCTGGATAGGGAGATGGGCAGTCACCAAGGATGGCTCACCCACCGACATCACCCAGGCAGGATTGACCTGCAGTATCTGTCACAGCTGGGACCCAAAGATAACAAACCCAGCTCTTTGTGCAAAGAGTGGAGTGCCTCTTCCCACAAGTAACCAAAAACAAAAAAAGTTACAGGCCCTGGAAGGCTGAGTCTGGGACCCAGGGCCGTACTGAGAAAGCAATCGTTCCTTCTGAGCTCAAGAAATAATTCACCCCTGAGCACAGGCAAGAAAGCAGTGTGAGAAATGCTGGCCCATGCTAAGTAGTGAGCCCCAGGCAAACACCCCTTCATCCTGCCCAGGAGGATCCTGCAGAATGAGGAAGTCACGTGATAAGTTGGTCATTGATCACTGGTTGGACATTGATCGCCAGAGCTAGGTGTCTCAGATTAATATTTCCATAAATTTCAGCCAAACCCATGTCACCGTCCTGGCCCTGTGCTCCACTGTACAGAACTTAAATTAATGATACATTCATTTGACCTGTATTTCTTCATGTATTCATTCACTGATTCATTTATCCAAATAAACATGTGTGTCTTACAGCCTAAACCAATAGATATTTCATAAAATTAAAAGGTCAAAATAGCAACAAAAAGGGGTTGGTTGCGAAGAAAATAAGTCAAAATAAAAATCTGTTGCATAACTGTGGCTGGCACCAGAACTCCATCAAATCCCAGCTTCTTGCTCGATGCCCCTGGCTCCCTCTTTGGATGGGACTGAACGTTTGTCCGTAACGAAACACAGTGCAGCTCCGAGCTGGTAGCCACGGGACCACCTTCTCCTCATGGCTCTGTGTGGCCGTGGCCCCCGCCCTTCCAGCCTCCCAGCAGTTGCCTAGCATGGGAGCAACTGGGCTCGTCTCTGCTCTAACCGTGTGACCCAACCCACGGAAAAGCAGGCCCATAGGCCAGCCTCCTGGGAAGGAAACTTTTTCCTTTTCCAATAAGAAAAGAAAATCTGGATCTCATTTGAAACTGTAAATACTCTATGCCATGGGTTTTATTCTGGTACAAAGATAAAATTTGTTTGTTTGTTTGTTTTTTGAGGAGCGAGAGGGAAAATTTTACCCTTTTCAGATCACTCTACGAAAATCTCATTGGATTGTCCAAATCACGCAGGCATCATAAGAAAAATAATAATCACAGAGCAGCCAGGCCAACACCTACCCTCAAATGCCATCTTCTGCCACTCACCAGGTTATGGCCCTAGCCAATTAGCCAATTATTTTACCCATCTGTGTGTGTGTGTGTGTGTGTGTTTATCATCTCCAGCTTCGTTCTTTTTTTTAACATATTTTATTGATTATGCTATTGCAACTGCCCCATTTTCCTTTCTTTATTCCCCTCTTCCCTGCACCCCTCCTCCCATGCGCATCCCCTCCCTTACTTCATGTCCATGGGTCATACATATGAGTTCTTTGGCTTCTACATTTCCTACACTGTTCTTAACACCTTCCTATCTATTTTCTACCTACCATTTATGCTTCTTATTACCTGTACTTTTCTCCCTTCCTCTCCCCTCCCCCTCCCAACTGTTATTCTTCCATGTGATCTCCATTTCTCTGCTTCTGTTCTTGTTCTAGTTGTTTGCTTAGTTTGTTTTTGTTTTTGTTTTTTTAGGTTCAGTTGTTAATAGTTGTTAGTTTGCTGTCATTTTACTGTTCATATTTTTTATCTTCTTTTTCTTAGATAAGTCCCTTTAACATTTCATATAATAAGGGCTTGGTGATGATGAACTCCTTTAACTTGATCCTATCTGGGAAGCACTTTATCTGCCCTTCCATTCTAAGTGATAGCTTTGCTGGAGAGAGTAATCTCAGGATGCAGGTCCTTGCCTTTCGTGACTTTGAATATTTCTTTCCAGCCCCTTCTTGCCTGCCAGGTTTCTTTTGAGAAATCAGCTGACAGTCTTATGGGAACTCCTTTGTAGGCAAC